>VWZV01005697.1:1375021-1630926 GCA_013397155.1 Irena cyanogastra | reverse complement strand
GGGAAGGGAAGGGAAGGGAAGGGAAAGTTATATTGGGCAGACAGTAAACTGGGTATAATGTATAGCATATGTGTGTGTGAGAGACTTGTAAGACTACTGATGAGCTCAGGAGCAAAAGAAGACCATAAATGTATGTTGGGGTTTTTTTCACAGTCTATTGTGGTTACAAGCCAAAATGAGCAGTTGTGAATGAGAATGTTTCCTCAGGCTTTTGCCTGATGATCAGGGCTGTCTATGTATAATTTCAGTGCACATGCACAGCTCACATCCCTGCAAGGGCAACTTTCTTTTTTGCCAGAAAACCTGTGAAGAGTGGCAGGTTGTGTTTAATGCAACTTATGGTCCTCTGAAGGTCTGGAACTAAATCTTGACTGGCTACAAACATGAAAGAGAAACTGAAATGGCACATTACTACTCACACTGAAGAGATATTTCATGTGTTTTATACGTAACTGATGGAAGTGTATTTTATTTTGATAGTCCATGCAAATCAAATGTGTCACACGGTTTGCTATTCAAAAGCACAGATAAAGAGTGTAATATTAACAGTCCTGAAATAGTATGATGGAAAGGACAGGCACGCAGAGCTAACTAAGACACTGAGTTTCACAGAGTAACTTTGCTGTTTAATAGCATGTACATTTGCTGGCTCAGACTTTGTTTCCACCAGGCTTGCACTAAGCACACCGGCAGCAAGGAGTTAGTTGCCAAACTGATAAGCTATGTTTTTCACATCCTCTATAGTATAATACAATGATAAATTCCTATCCTTCAGGTCTTTTGAGTATTCCCTTGGACAGTTCCCTCCACTGCTGAGAAGTATTTGCAAGCACATTAGCCAGTGCATTTCTGCACGTGTTTGTGTGAAAAAGTAGTCTGTAAGCTGTACATTACTGTGCACTGACACCAGTGAAACTCTTGTCCTCCTCTGCTCTGTTCTCCTGTGCTTTATCATGGCTTTAGGGTGCTATACTTCATTACAATTTTAGTCTGTTCAGAGCAGCAGTTGACCTTTCCCTTTGTTATGGAAAACTCCATGCGTATTCCTGGAGCTATACAAATGATAAATAAAAATCACCTAATCCCTAGCTGCATCATCTAATCCCTAGCTGGTGTGCACAGAAACTCTCCATACTAAATTTTCTAACATCACTATCTGCCCCTAGGTATTCATTACTGTGAACAGCCAATGATCAGGCTATAACCTGGATAAGTTTAGTGGAAGGACGCATTTTAAGCAGTTCAGAGTAAATACACAAGTAACTTCATTTCCAGAACTGTCCAATAGAAACAAGAGTCTGTACAGAAATTTCGTTTTGTCTCTATCTCTAACTCTGGTTTTTTAGGCTCTTTTTTTTGACATTTTAAAGTTCAGCCTCATATACATGATCTGTTTGTTGTAGTGCCCTAGTACCTAATACACGACATTTAATAAACTAATAACTTACTAAAGCCTAAAAATGATTCTGTTCTAAAATACTGTTGAAGAAACATCAGACAGTTTGTCATCCTGTACCAGGAAAGAATGAGTAAGTGCTAAAAGTGGCCTCACATCCTTTCTATATATAGAAATCCTATTACAATTACCCTTAACTGTCCTTTGCCTTGCTGTAGTAGTTTCTTCTGTGTCCTCTGTACCTCCACAAGTAAATACAATAAGATGCCAGCGTTTGTTTGTGTATATAAAAGAAGAGGCAATCCTGATCCAATTTTAGTGTATAGCTAATTTCCAAGCAAATGTGTGGTATCCTCATCCTCATCTTCACCTTTGTTTCACAGTTTGTATGTGCAGTAACAGTTCTTGATGCTGTATCTATTTTCACATGTTGAGAATTAAACTGTTTCTCAGAGTATCTCCCATCGCCACATCTTGTGTTTGGAGTACAAAATATTCAGAAAAGAGTCAGGCAGCATTAATAGCTTAAGGAAGCAAATCTGTGCAGAATTCATAGCCTGCATAAGGAATGAAGGTGGATTTTAGTGAAGGACCTGCCGCAGATGGATCATGATTATAATAATCACCAGTGCATCTAATCACTTTTTTAGCAGTTCTTGAAAAGGCTTTGTTGACAAAGTTTTTTACTCCTGTTGCTGTCAGTGCAGAGCCTCTTTCCTTCCTTCTGAAGATTAATGGTCAGTTAACTGCTCATGGCTGAGCAAGGCTCATTAAAGGAATATTGTCTAATCATCTACAGCACTGCCTGTCTCTCCTTCTTCTAAGCATATCATTTTGCGGAAACAGGATCAGAGATTAATTGAGTCAATTAGCAGCTAGATTTGCAGACAGTTTGGGAGACCTAAGATTTCCCACTTACTGTATTGATTTGTGTGCAAAATGTCATCTAATTTTCCACACTTCTAGGACTGGCAGGCATCCAGTCTGTTTTTTTTCTATCCTAATGGCTAAGAACATGCCATGTGATCTTTGCTCATAAGTTGCATTTCTTTAATCTTCATTTTAAATGAAGTCATTCTGTTTAGGTACTTAGGGGGTTATTTAATATATTTTTCAAAAATCAAGCAATGTTGGTAAAATACAGGCCCAGCCAAGCTTAAATCTAAGACATTAGCTCTAAATCAGGAGTTACAGTGCTTACCTGACTGAAAATGGGCCAACTTCGGTCCTAATTGATAACCTGTAGATTTCTGGTGAATCACTGCTTTTCACAAAAGAGGACAAACTAACATTAAATTCCTCAGTATGTATATATAGTTTGGAAGTCTAGGCTGCTCTCTCTTCTCACATCTAGTCTTTGTCATTCCTTATGTTAAGGCAGAGCTCATGCAGTTGATGGATAGCTTCTGGCCATTGATCAGGACCCCAAGTGGGTTTCAAGCATTCAGAAAAGCACTGCTACCTTCTCCCTGGGTGTGCTTAGAAGTACATGAGAACATTTCATGATGCTAAATACTGCTGCTTTACAGGTGAAAACTATAGCAGAGTTTCTATTTAATCTTTTGTCTTCCATCTTAATAGTGCTGAAGTACTTCCCAATCGTTAGCAATAAAAGACCCTTTATGTCTTTATAAGATGCAGAGGAAATCAATCATTTAATCTGTAGTTCTACTTGTGAAAATATATTATGAGGAGCTTTGACTTGCAAGAGTAAATGGTTTTGTGACTATCTCTGCTGAGGAAGACCACCCCAGCCACACCATATTCTCCTCTTGCACCAGCAGGAAGTGTACACTTACTGCTTACTCTCAGCATTTCTACAGACTTACTTGACCTTAAGTTTCAGGAAAAATTTCTTTAGATACAGCTTTTCCTGTAAGCAGTGGAATATTGTGAAGATGAGCTCTTATGCTAATAAGAACAGGAGTGGACATTCATGTGTTTTTATGAATGACTGTCACGCATTTATTTCTGTCTAAAATAGAAGTTAGGAAGACAGAAGTGAAGGAAGGAGGAGAACAAACTTCAGTATCTGATTCAGATAGCATTTAAGTCATTGAGAAATGGGTGACTGATTTGAATGGACTTTCACAGGGATGAAAGGACCTCAACTACAGAACTGAAACATCTCCAAAGTCATAGAACACAATCACCTGCTACACCTACTGAAATTTACTTCTGTTATTTCCTTATAGATAGCCCTTAGTTTGGAAGGTTAAGCAAGACTTTTGGAAGTTCTGCAACTCCTTTAGTGTCTTTCAATAGAACAGGCTCTCTGTTGCTCAGAAGATAATAGTAATTCTTTGCCCTTCCTTCAATTACTCTTGTTTCAGCAAGGAAATCAGATCCTCAGTGTCCAACATCTTCATGTAGCAGTTTTTTTGCTGTTCACACGTTTAAAATGAAATCAAGAGTTTTAATCTGCTTGTTTACTAAGGTCCCTTAACAGCCTTAATATCCACCTCCTCAGTTTTCCATCAGCAAGTACCACTATTCACCAGAGTGGAGAACAGAGATAATTGTTTGAAAGACAAAACCCACAAGTAATGCAAGATTGCATGAGCCAACTCAAAAGCAAAGCGTCCTCTTCACTTCCAAAGTGCAATTCAAAGCTCTGGGCCAGTTCTGCACATAAACTTTGATTCCTGGGGATTATTTAGTGAAGGTGGTGGGAAACGTGCTATTGTAAGAAACCACAGCTTTCATTTACTTAGTGGGTGCAACAGATTCTCAGCTACTTTGTGTAATCAGATTTGCTTCTTTAGCTAAATCAGGGTATCCTGTTAGCTTTAAAAAAAAGACAGGAAACCTTGTTTCTAACCCGGTAGTTTTCTGACTCTTCCTCATCTGTTAGACCAGATTATCTGCTTGCTATTTTCATTTCAGGACTGTGATAGGAAAGCATCTTCTCTACTGGTTTCTTTAAAGAAAATGTTTGTCACTGACTCTTTTGTCTCTTCATTCTGTTATCAGCTGCCCTTTTGCTCCATGGCAGGCAGGTATTCTTGAAGGTGAGAAAGCACTATGAGAGGACCACTAGGGAAATGGGAAACTTTCAGTGAGATCAATGAATCTGAGTCTGGTGTGGTAGAAATTCTGGTGAAAGTTGACCTCACTGTTGCCATAGGACAGATTTCTGAGTAGCCACATATTAAAAATTGCTATTGGCCCCTGTCTTTCTGAAGAGAATCAGCAATTTTATAAAGAAGGTATCTGAAGTCTTTCACTATACAGAAAAGCGGCAAAAAAGCAAGCCTTTCCAAAGTTATGCCTCTTGTAATGGAAATAAGATTTTTACTCCTAGTACCCTCCTATGTTTGTGTTTTTCAGTACAAAATTAATTTTTTTTTATTCAGTGAAGCTGGCTATTTTAGCCAAGATTAAGGGTTCTAAGGATCATGAATACCAAATTCTATTTATATAATAGCAGAGTCACAGCAGACATACATTATTATAGGCAAAGAACAGAACATCCTGTAGCTAAATCACCTCGGTGTATGAATTAAAGGTTCTAAACAAAGTGCAAACTCCCCTTTCAGTCTCTTTAAACTACTCACATCCTCCAAAGTTGTAGCAAAGACCATAAACCTCAGGTTTGTAGCTATCTCAGGAAGTATTGTCTTTTATTTCTAAGAGTGAATATTAGTTGTGACTTACAGCCTATGGCCAAAGCCAAAAAAAACAACTGCCACTGGATTTAGGTAAAATATTTGTCACTGAAGTTCTACATTACTTAAAAAATACACAACTTAAAGAAGTACCTGGAGGGAACTAAACTCTTTTGCTATTTTCCCTTCTACTTCAAAGCCTCTCCTCTGATACACAAACCCTAGAAAACAGAAAATATGTGTCCCTTGTGATCTCTTTGTTTAAGGGTCTCTTTTTAGAATCTGATGAAATGTTTTGGGGTGCTTATTACACCCCAAATTTTGTAAACCAGATTCTTAGTAACACAATGGAACTAAAAATCCCACTATACTTATTTGCCCAGCTTAAAAGTATGCTGCTAAACACACTGCAATGCAAATGAGAGGCAAATTAGCATATCTGACCACAGACAGTCATTCTCTGAAGTGTAGTGTGTTTAGATATAAATGATTATCCAGTAATGAAATAGCAGCAGCAGTGATGAACCCATTTCCTCAGTTCTAATTACACAGGCTCCAAAGAGGTCTAAGCTGTGCTCCCTGAAAAGCTAATTATTCTACCAAGAACACTTTCTGCATTACAAATAAATTAATCCCCACAGGAATAAGGGAGCTGAAGTAAATGCGACAATGGTTCTACCATAGGGAAAAGCATTTGCTCCAGAATTTTTAACCATTCAAATACTGGAAAAGCTCCTTATTCCCCCTTGAAAATAAATACATTTTGATAAACAGTTCAGATTTTGCAAGGTTCTTCATCTCTCTATTTGATTATTCATTACAAGGATCATTTTAATCCCTTCTACACTTTCCAGAAGACATTACTTCTGGTTTTCTATCTAAAGTTAATTACTCATTACCTTTAAATCACCTTAATAAATGCTTTAATATGGGGCTTTAATAAAAGGACTTTACAAAAAAAAAAAAAGTCCTAAAACTGCAACAGAACTAAAGATTTCTTCATATAACCTTAATGTAGTAGTAAAAGTTACTAAAATAAAAGTGATCCCATATGTAACAGCCTATTGCCGAGAAGTAAAAGAAATGTTATTGAGAGCTCACAGGCTCCCTAAAATTAAAAGGTAAAAAGGGGAAACTGGCACTTGAGTTGAAAGCCCTGTGTTCAGAGACACACTGCATAACACTAGGCAAATTTGTAAGACTGCTACTTTCCAAATGCTGCTATTTGAAAATCAGCAAACTAAGTTGTCTGCAGCTTTTCTTCCCGGGGTACTTTGTATCCTTTCTCCTCCTCACCTCTTCCTAAGATTAGCAGCGACACAGGCAGAAAGGGAGGGAGGGGGGAAAGACCTCGAGGTTCACAGCATCTCAAATCTCTAACTCTTGCCCCGTTCTTAGGAAGATCATGTACTCATGTATCTAAACGGAGAAGCCAACAGATTCTAGCTGGGTCAGAGAGAATTGTCATGTTCACTCCCAGCAGCACCTTGAGACCCTTCCCCCTTTCTAATTTCTGTTTCTTTTCTTTCTCAACTTTGCACCTGGAAGAAACCCACCAACTCTGGATTTAAGCATCAAAATCATAGATACTATATTTTTGTCTCTAAATGGCTGGTTTATCTTAAGATAAGCTTAAGAAATTTCTTGAGATAAATACCCACCAACCCACCCTACAACTGATAGCAAGGGAGTGAGCAAGGTGCTCTTTTGGCCTGTTAAAAAAACCAAAAATATTTCCATGGAAAAGCAGAGGCATCCAAAGCAACACTGTTTAGCTGCATTAAGGAGCTGCCATAATATATTTTAACTGGCTAAGTTATAGTATGATCAGAATGGTAAATGGATTCAAATATTTAAGTTCCAACTGACAGATTGAGGAAGAGGGCTTATATTCATTGCACGCGATTTTACGGTTCCTGATTTTTGTACTTAGCATTGCAATGAGGATTGATAGAACTAATCCAAACCCTTCACATGAAGTGAAACAACACAAAAATGAGAGGACATATGATTCATAAATTATGAAGTTATGCATTAGATTAGAGCATTATGCCTAGGGTAATAAGCACAAGAAATATTTCATTTCAAACAGAACGAAGGGCATGATGGGCCTTTTTTCCTCTGATGTATAGTCCTTATGGATCTGTCTGGGATATTTGACATAAGAATAAAGAAAAGAAACAGTTTGTTGAGAGGTTAGAGCCTATTCATGATATTGAAATGCTGAACCTATTTTTTAGTACAGCAATTTGACAAACATAAAACTTAAACCGAGATGAATGAGACTTCCATTTAGTTTTCTCTTTTAAAATCTGATCCTTATTTCTTAACTGAAAATCAGCAAAAATAAAGGACATCAGAAATTTAATTGTTTTTCAGCCCATTAGATAAAGAAATGTGTATGTCATTGACTAGGTAATAGCTTTCTCAGAGCTAATGAATACTCAGGATTCAGTCTGGTGGTGATGAAGCACAAGATTATGGAGAGGAAAGGAAATACAAAATGCCATGTAGAAATCAAATATTTGAGCTGAAACAGAGGGAATTTTAAAAACAATGAATATGGTAGAGCAATAGCAGATGCAGTCTCCTGTAAAAACAAACTTTCACTGCTTAGATTTAAGATTAAAATCACTTTACTTGAAACAGTGAAAACCTGTGAGGAAAAACATACTTGACATGCTCCAGGCTTAATCCAAAAAGCTGTTTAGTTAAATCCATGCAAGATTTTGACAGACCTAACTGCCTTGCCTATGATTAACAGTCCACCTTCAGCTTTCAAGCCTTCATTCCTCACAGGCTCTGACTATGGAAATGCCTGATACCTCCAAAAGAAACTACAGCACAGAAGGATGCCAGGTAAAGCAGGGAGCAGAGGCATGTTTTCCTCAGCATCACTGCCAGTCACTGCAAATGTGTCAAGCTTGGTTGCTGTGCTTTACATTGTTCCCTGTGCAATGCAGAAACAAGTGAAGGTCACAGCCTTCATCTTTGAGGTTCATCTCCTCACAGAAACAAAAGATTTCATTTACAAGGGTGTAGAACACAGCTGACAACACTTCTCAGGTGGAATGGAATAATATTGCTACAGCTCATCTTTACAGAGAATAGGACTGGCACAATCTGACATTTAAATAAGAATATCAGACACCTCAAACATGAAATAGAAAGCTCATTTTTTTTACCTTGTCTTCTTACATGAGTATTAATGATGCTGCTTAGTTAATGTATATGAATTTTCAAAACCAGACACTCAAGTACTTACTTCTATATCTGGGGAAAGTAAAAAGTGGGAGTAAAAACTGCCTCTCAGGCATTAGATACAGTGCTTAATCAAGATAGTAAGGTACATGTCCAGTTCTGGGCTCCTCAGTACAAGAGATACATGGAGCTCCTGGAGCTGCTCCAGCTGAGGGCTACAAAGATGATTGAGGGACTGGAACATCTCTCCTATGGGAGAGTTGGACCTGTTCAACCTTGAGAAGATATAACTGAGAAGGTACCTCATGAATGTGTACAAATATCTGGAGGCAGAGTGTCAAGTGCCTCGAGCCAGGCTCTGCTCGGCGGTGCCAGGCAATAGGACTTGAGGCAATGGGCAGAAATTGATTCAAAGGAAGTTCCACCTCAATGCAAGAAAGAACTTCTTTATTGTGCAGGTGACCAGGCACTGAACAGGTTGCCCAGAGAAGTCATAGAGTCTCTCTCTCTGGAGATATTCAAGAACTGTTTGGATGCAATCCTGTGCCATGTGCTCTGGGATGACCCTGCTTGAGCAGGGAGGTTGGACCAGATGTCCCACTGTGGTCCCTTCCAACCTGACCCATTCTGTGATTCTGTAACTGATTTCAGTTACAATGAAAAATACAGTCCAAAAACAGAGGAGGTTAAGATGTAAAACTCTTGGAAGAAAATAGCACAAAGTTGTTGGAATAGAGGAGAAAGACAGGGAGGGAAGAAAAGGTGTGAAGAAAGGGACTGACAAAAGCATTTAAAATATCTTCCTTGTATTTCTCTGATTTCCTGCTTTCTGCATTAATCAGCCCTTCCTTTAATAGACATAAGAAGCATTTGACTTTCTACAACATGGAGTGGGAGGAATAAAGAGAAGTGCCCTTGAACCATTCTAGATGCAGAAATCATCTATGCCTGTTTTCTGTTTTACAGTATCAGTTACCAAGAACAAGTAAGTAATTTTTTGCTATCTCCGGTTGGGCAGTTCTATTAAAAATGGCTTCCTTTTATAACACATAACCCACTTTCTAAAAGAAAGGGATGGATGGCTCTGAACAGTGAGCAATTCCATCTTAACCTTGAATTTGTTTTGTTACTAGGACAACGCAGATTGCTAGTCTAACACTACAAGCAAAAAACTGTTTGACAAAAGAATCTCTTTTCCATGGTTCTTACAAAGGGAACAGGTTGGATAGTTAAGGAGACAGAAACTATCCCCCCTCTGAGCTACTGGTGGAATTTCTCCCAAAATCCCAGCTTCTGCATGGCTATCCAACAGCATGCCCAGGAGCTGGTTCCTGCTCATCTGTGCTTTGGCCCTCTTTGTGGTGAGGGCAGATGAGGTGATCTTTGCCTTCACCCACTGCAGACACAGAAACTGATTCTAAAATTACTGATAATGACAGTGAATGCGTGTAAGATTTATTGCAGGTCATTAATTTGCTTATATATGACTGTGTAGAAAGGTACTCAATGTTTTTTAGGACAGGACCAGTATCTCATTGTTTGGGATGATCTGTGGAATTACACTGTGTCTCTGAAGCCTGGACAGAAGAAATCTAAAGCAATGAATATTTCCCAACAAGAATTTATCACCTTAGAGCAACAGTTACTTAAGAGTGAATGAGGCAAGACAGAAAATTATGCTGATCAGTGAAGCAGTGTCTTTGGAGAAACTTATGATTCTTCAGAGGTTAAATCAGTCAAGTGACAGGGATCCTATAAAATCTTTATTTCAAGCACTTGCTTCTATCAAATTGTGATAAAAATCTGATAGGTGAAAGTTTACAGGATAGTTTTAATGGACAAACAGCTTCTCTTCTGATTTTTAATTCTCACACTTGAAATTCAAATTCTATAGTATATAAGACAGAAAATATTTTCTTGTGCATACTTCAATAAGCTTTTTATACTCCCTTACTATTGTACTCTCAGGATGGCCAAGGTGAGGGTCTAGCTGAAGCACACATTGCATTCTGGCTAACTTTAACCAGGTTTAGCAAACTTTCCAGTCCAACAGTTTCCAAAAAGTAGCAGCAGAACTGGGAGTAAACAAATTAGTAGAAATACTTCATAGGCATCACTTTTTACGAATTAAGGCATTGGAAAAACATGGATAGCAGTTATGTGTGGAGAAAGAATAAGCTATGGATTTGCTGGAAAATAATTCATTCTGATGTAAAAATCTCTTTTTTGCCCCCCTTGCAATTTTAGCATGCACATACTTTCCACTGTACTAGCTGGTTCCTTGATTAATGTCAGCAAAACTAAGCGTTTTTTGCCAGTAACTTTTCCTCAGGTAACTGAACTTATTTCAGAGCGGCATTCATCTGGTCACATCTGCTCTTTGGTGGGTTTTTTTTTTTTGTTTTTTTTTGGTTTTTTGGTTTTTTTTGAGAGGACTAGTAGGGCTAAAAAGCCATGGGAACACCTGGGAGCAGCTACACCGTGTTGCCAGGGCATGTTTTCTCCCAGTGCAGCCGGGGGCTCTGCTGGCTCCATCTCTGACCACTCCTGCTGAGTGTCCCCAGAAATTCTCCACGCATCTCTGCTAACACCAGCTGCTGGGCAACCAAACATATTCA
Organism: Irena cyanogastra; assembly: GCA_013397155.1. Taxonomy (NCBI): domain Eukaryota; kingdom Metazoa; phylum Chordata; class Aves; order Passeriformes; family Irenidae; genus Irena; species Irena cyanogastra. The sequence goes on along the minus strand of VWZV01005697.1, from coordinate 1,620,103 downwards.
GGCAGTCTGTCCTATTAACAGAGATTATGATTCATTTAAAAGCATGGAGGTGAAAAGCAATTAGTATTAGTGATGATATTAAAGTGAAATTCTTCTGGAGAGGAAAGACTAGGAGAGAGAAAAATTTTTTCCTGATGTTTTTCAGCTATTGAGAATATTTCTAGATAAAAATAAGTGATTCACCCTAAGCATTTTTGTCACTTGTTATTTGAAGAGAATTATCATGGCTTGGCATTAGTTCTGAGGTATAATTCACAATGTTTAAAGTAATAAATATGTAAGATCCTCTTGGTAAACAGATCCATAGAAAGGGCAGGCAGATGGAGGTCTGCATGCTGTTTTGTTATATGTCCAGCATTACTTACATTTGGTAACTACTGAAACCCTTAAGCTTTAAATCTCCTCTTTCTCCTATAAAATACTGTGAGATTAAGAGGTCTGCACTAATCAAGTGCCAACAATAAAGAAACCCCAAAGCCCTTGTGGACCAGCCAATGCTGGCCAAGTCAAAGGTGAAGGCATTGCCCAAATCCTCAAAGACAGACCTTAAGTATATTTTTCTCTGCTTAATATGATTTGTAAAACACGAAAGTAAAGGTATCTGATTATCTGTTGAGAATAATGCATTAGAACAATGAGCATAAAGAGAATAATGCATTAATTAACAGGAACAAAAAGACCTCGTTAACTTGAATGCTTCAGAGTCTGACATTCACACTCAGATTATCTGTAATCCATTGAGAAAACAAATATTTGTTTTCTTTTTTTTTTAAAGCTTCTTCATCTTATAGTTGGGGTAGACTAAGCGCCCTGGGTGTAGATGCACAAAGAAGCAGATAATAGCAGACGAATCTCTGAGTTTAAAAGATATCTGTTATAAGTGGAATTCCAAATTGGAGACATAACTTGTTCAAATTTTTTTAAAAATATCACAAAATATTTATCTAAACTTTTCTGTGCCTAAATACCTTCCCCAGTTTTCTTATTTGCCAGGAAATATGGCAACAAGACTCGTGAAATATTATTTAAATTAATACAAAAAATAGGGTTTCATTTCTTGAAAAACTTTATTTCTGACATTTTCTAATGAAATGTTGATATGTAGAAGATGCAATTTAAAATAATAAAAAATATACAATGAGGTACATCTTTCTAAGTTGAAGAAAGTGTCTCATTTAAGATGAATTACTAAGATTTTTCACTTTAATAATTTCAAACATGAAATTGAAAAGACTACAGTTACTAAATAAAAAAAAATAAGTGTTCAAAATATCCCAGTGACTGTATTGATATTTACAGTTCTAGCTTCCTTAGCTTAGTGCCAAATCTATACCCTCTTCTAAGAGATAAAAGAGAATATTTCTTAGAGAAGTGCTAATGTCCGTTCATTGGACTCCTGTGACTGAAGGCCTTGAGCTGAATATGTGGTACATTTTACCCTTAAAAAGATTACCCCCATATTAATTGAATTTCCCAAGCATCCTTTAAGGAATATCACTATTATCTTATTTCTTTATTGAAGGCAAAGCCCATGAGTGTTTAAAATGAGGCCAATTTTGCTGCATTAAGAATAATGATTATCTGTTATATTGAGGATAACACTATGCCACCTTATATTAGTTACTTGAGAAGGAAAAATAGAATTAACAAGGTCTGCTCTTCTCTGAGCTTATGTCAGTATAATAAAATTTAATTTAAAATTAACTTTTTTTTTTAAACTTATGAGCCAGAGGCTGTCTGGATGGCTGAAATTTGGAAGAAAAACTTTTAGTGTGATGTATGTGCACTGAATGAGATGTGCTGAAGCCAAAAATTATGTAAATGACTCAGCTGAGTAGCATGCTCCAACTGTGGATGAAGTTCAGGGTTGTTTACTGAACGTAACAGTAGGACATAACATCCAGAATATTACAGAAGTCATCAAGGAAAAGAAGTACAGCACAGAATTGGTCATTGACTGAACATTCATTTCGGTTTTGGTCAAAGCATGAGCACAGTTTAGATACATTTATCAGAACAAACAACTAGAAATGGATCTTGAATCCCTCTCATGATTCCCCTGTCCACCCCACACATCAAAATGTTCTTGGGCTCAAAGTCAGCTGTAAGCAAAAGCTGCAAAGCAAAAACTAGTTTTCTTTATAATGTGAATATCTCCATTCCCACCATACTTATTTCAGCAGAATGCCAGAAGGCTAATAGAAGATGGAGGTCAGTGAGTTTTTAAACCTATCATGGACATTCTTGTTCTTTTACATTGAATCAGTTTTCACTGGAGACTTTAAAAGCCAAGAGTCATCTGAAAAGCTGATGGTTTGAAGTCAGGAGTATCCAGAGAGTATAGTATATTAGAACCCGAGAGTGAAAAAGCTTATTCTCAGTCCCCCATAAAACACACAGATTTTTCAGAGGCATAAGCACCTTCATTTTGCCCTTGCAGTTAAGAGATCTTGTCACTCCTGAAATTCAGAAGAGGGGGCTTTGTCTTGGCCATGAAACATACAGCACATGAACATTTAAAATGCAGTTCAGAGAAAGATCTCAGTAGGACTGGATCTGAAACATATTTACGTTAATTCCTGATTCAGAAATACATCTGTAAGACTGTTCTCTCACTTAAAACTAAGGATTTAGGTGCAAGTATGTGATGAATATACCACATGAATAGTTGCAGAAAACTTTCCAGAAAGGTCAGCTTTTTGCTCTATCAATCCTGAAACAGTTGCTTTGAGCAGCAGGAATTATCAAACGTCTCAGGATATTCAGCGTAAAGATGAAGCTTTTGATGCCAGTCAAATAAATGCAATTGTCAGCTTTCAGTGGCTTATAACCTTCACAACTGTAACAAGCAGCTTGGAAATGTGACAGTCAGAGCATGATCACTGACCTAAATGCAGGCATCCAGTGTCATTTAGGATGCCCTTCTGGACCCTGACTGGCCTCCAGCTACTGCTCCACAAGGGCATGGGTCTTCTGTTGCTCTAATGTCACATCTGCAAGACTCATGCAGATGCCCTGGATACCCCACCAGGGCATCTCAAATCATGCTGGCTATCTGCATTTCTCTGTGACAAAAGAATGAAAGCAAAAAGATCCAAAACTGGCATCTCAGATCCATAATTATTTTAGAATTGTTATAATTATGAGAAGCTCACCAGTGATTTCAGAATGCTTCAGCTGGCAAGTATTCAATTGGAGTATGCAAAGTTATTTTTCACATGTCTGCAATTAATTAAGCACTGGAAGTATTCAGCTAAGTGTTCCCTCAGATAAGCATTTATAGAAAGGATAACATTTTGGTGCAATTCTTCTACTAACAGGCTGCTTGAGAAACTGCAGTGTTTTCTGAAAATTTTGGACTGACTGCTTCAGAACCTTGACAATATGTTTAGTCTGCATAAATGAGGGAAAACATATTTTGTTTTGTTCAGCATGCTCTGAACTTTCACAGTTATATAATTATCTGCTCAGATGGTCCCACAGTCTTATTTTGACTGAAAGGGAAATTGGAAATGTTGATAAAATAAACCCAGGCTGGAAGCTTGGCAGCTCTGCCATTTGTTGGAGAGATAAAGACCGAGGTTCAGGACTTTCTTTAGCATGTGATGTTTTTCACTGCAAACCATTCCCAGACATGGTGATAGTTAGCTGCTACAAGGACATAAAAAATGGCTGGATTATGGTTTTCTGGTCTTCTCCTGAATAAATATATTATGAGAGTGTTGAGTTGAGATACTGGCACTTCATACCACCCAGAATCTGAATCAAAGTACTTGATCTGATTTTGAAATTAAACAGTCCAGGGTTTTGTTTCAAAACTTTAAACTCTCAGGAAGCCTCATTTTTTTCTTTTTTAGTATCTTGTGTGTAAAACTAAGGTGTCAATGATTTCCTCTGCAAAGCATTTTGGTGATACCAGTGCTATGGGCTATTTAAGACACAGTCTTGATGATTAAAAAAGAACAGGTATGATTAGAGTCATAACAAGTTGGTAAAAATAAAATTGAATGAAAATTTTCAGATTATTTCTTGTCAAATACTTCACAAACTCAGTCCCTGACCATAAAATAGATTTCAATGTGGGAAACTTTCTGCTGTGAATTCTCTGAAAATTATTGTGATTCCTTAGTACTGCACAAGCCCATAAGTTAAGGTGAAGTTGTTTAAAGGAAACGAGGAGCTTTTCCTTGCCAGCTCTTTGCCTCCATATCAGCCAAGACAAAGATGGTCCAAAAGTGTAACTGTCCTGCATCTTTAATCATGGTCTGTGCTAGAAAAGAGTGAAATCTACTTCTGGACCTGCTGTTAAAGCATCTAACATCCCTTGTCCCTAGGTGTAGATGCCATCATGGCACTCAAGGCAGCTGAGGCTTGCTTCATTAATTTTTCACGTGTGCATCAACATGTCATGTTTTTCTGCTTACAGTTTCATTGATTGGTTCTTGACAGACAATTTTTCCACAGAAAAATCTGAACTGTCTCCTACTGCTGCAGCAATACAAAGGTAGGCTGTGGGCAGATCTAGAAGGGAATTAAACAGTTTATTTTCTCTTCCACACAATCAGTGATGTATCTGCTCAGTATTCATGAATATGGGCAAAGTACAACTTGATACAGATTTCTTAACTTCTGGGACTGCTAAAGAAGTGCATTGCTCCTTGTATCTTAAGTTTCACAGTGAAACTTCTCTGCTTACTTCAATTCTGCTGGTTTCATACTTTCTTCCTTATCAGAGAGACTGAAGAAAACTGCCCAGGCCATGAAGCACTGTCAGCCTTGCCCATCCCTGCTCAGCCTCACCAAGAGCCCCCTGCCCATGGGGGGAGCTCCTGTCAGGGCTCTCTCCACTCTGCTCAGGGCACAGGATCAGCCTGCTGGGGCTACCAGCCACGTCAGCCTGCTGGGGCCACCAGCTGCCATGGGTGGCCAGCTGAGCTCACCCCTGGGGTCCCCCAGCCCAGCATGGCTGTGTCCTAATCCCTGTGGGGGTGCCCGATGCCTGTGGCTGCCCTGTGCCTCCCTGCTCCTGGCTGGGGTGGCATGGGATGAGCTGCCAGGCCCTGCACTACTGCGCTTGAGGTGCCCTGGCAAGAACCTCTAAACTATTATTAATGACTGAAACTAAGGCAGGAGGAATCCACATCTTTGAATGGAATTTATTTGGGAATGCCACGTCCTGGAAGTGGTTTAACATGCAATGGTCCCAGTGGATAACCACTTCAGTAGTGTTACTGGAATACCAAGGCTACATACTGTTAATCCAGACTAGGCCAGGAAATAAATGTCACTTTCTCATGAAACCCCTTGAGCATCCATAATCTCAGAAGAGCACAAAAACTTTGGTTAAAACTATGTAATGATCCTATATAAAGAAATTAAAATTGAAGGGAATGGAGAATAATGGAGTTGAGGGTCCTCTGGATGTGAATTGAACACGACTTTCCAGAGGCTGGCAGCCAGGTGTACATATGGTGGATCTCTCAGTGGCTTTCTCTGGTGTATTGACTCTTCATAATTTTTGGATTAACTTTGGGACAAGATTAGGTGTGTCCACCATGCCTGTGATGGGCAGACCTACTGCAAGTGCCCGTAGAAGACCCTGCCCATCAGGACTCATCAAGACATGCGCTGTGTCTTAAGACTGCCCACTGCCCTGGCATCCACCAATAGCCTTCCTGCCTCCTACAGCCTTTCTCTGTAGACTTCTTGTGCCTTTATACACCTTGTGCATTTAATATTAACAGAAAGCTTTTCAGAATTCGAAGTCTGAATATTTTCCAAGGTGTCAATCTAGAACCATACTGTGTCCTTTCCGATGATCAAAACAGTTACCCTGGAAGACTAGATGGAAAGAATATCTTTTATTTCCAAGAAGAGCTCTGTGCTGAGAGCACTGACAACTTCATGGTGCTTAAGACTTCCACTGGTCTTACTGTATTCCAGACAGAAAAGAGCAGCAGGGCTACACTTTCTTGCAGACATTCAGTGCTAAAACAATCCTAATTCTGGTGGACAGGGGATCCCCAGGAAATGTTTCTCTCTTCCAGTGCAGCCTGCAAACTGGCCTGAGTGACTTTTTCCTTACAGATATTCTGCGGGTCTGTAGGTAATGTTTCTGGGCTAAAGACACTTTCTCTTAGATGGGCCTGGATTTAAGGGATAAAGGCTCTAAACTTCTCATCTAGAAGTTTTTCTGCCAGTGGGACACAAATATCAGGGCTGCAGGAACACATCAGGACAGGCTTTTGCAGGACACTCTCCACTCCTCAGAGCAGAATACGGTTAACTTTAAAAATACAATCTGTTTTCATACTGCATAATGCTCATGATTAAATGTGATTTTCTCACAGCTATTAGAGCCTGGGGCAGTCACCAAGCCCCAGCTGATAAATGTTGCTTAAATGAAAAGACATTTTTTTGTTAGGCTCCTGGCAATTCAATAATGATGTGGACAAATCTCTGGCAGGGTGACTAGCAGACTCTGCAAACTTTCAAGGAGTTGTTTTGTTTTTTTTTTTCGAATGTCATGATAACAGTAGGTCAAATCACTAATTTCTGACCCAGAATCACATACCACAAGGACAAAGCCCATTTCCTCATAACTCCTACATGACACTGCAAAATATCCTTTTTGATTTTGGAAAATGTATCAGGAACACAGAAAGCTGAAGTAAGAAATAGATATCTAGGTCTTGATAAATGGCATGACTGATGAGCCATTTTGTTTTGTGGTAACACCTCAGGGCCTCTGACAGGATTGAGTCCTATGGTGAGAGGTGCTATGGACATGTAGCAGTAAAACCACATCTGCCCAAAGACTCTGCAGTCAGAAAAGCAGTTTGCAGCACAAAGAACAATCTAATCCCTGTTCTACATCCTGATGAGTGAGGTGTAAGAAGTGCCTTTGGTAAGCATGAAAGGGGAATAACTTATTTCACTGCTGTGTAAGCTCTAGCATTATAATTATATTATAAATATCATGTCACGACACAGGATGTTATATAGCCAAGTTTGTTCATACATCCCATTGCTGGAGCTGGGAAAACTGTTCCTGATGAGTAAGTTAAATTCTTCAGCAGTTTTAACTTTTAGCATTAATCATAATGATAATAAAGTTCATGCTAATAGATGCATTCTATAATTTAGGTATCTAAATATAGCAGTTTCCTGAGGCTCTGACAGCGTGAGGTATTAGCCTTTCCTGACTGGTGTACTGAATGGGACTTTCTGCTGGGAGCAATGTGAATCATGGATTTAATATATGTAAATTCTTTCATGTCAAATCTTTTCATGGGTTACAACCTGCCTGCTTAGACTCACAATCTGTGTCTGATATGGCTGTGATAAGAAGTTTCCCAGTATTTTCTTATAGTGGCATACCAGGAGGGGAAAGGGTTGTTACATGTTACAAGGGAAAGGCAAAAGCTATGTGTTCCTCTTTGTAATTCAAAATAAATGAAAATGTATTGAAAAAAACAAGTGCAATCTCTAAAGCACTATTATTTTAAAATTATGAATCATTAGCTCTCTAGTACAATAAGAAATAAACATAATTTAATAGGCAAAGCATAACAAAGACAACTTGAAACATGTTTAAGTGATTAAACATCAGAGATCAGCAGGTTTCAAAATGAGAAATTGTTTTAAATATATTTCTTTAAATTATTAAGTGGATTGCTTCACTTATTAGCTTAAAATTTTTGTTCCCCAGAAATTACATCTCACTTTCCAAAGAAGACATACTTAGAGAGAATGTACATGTTTTTCTGCCATGGTGAAAACTGGGAAAAGATGCCCAAACTTCTGCCTTATGTAAAGGCGATTGCCCAGCCAAAAGAAAAAAAGAACGAAGAGATTTTTTGTTACTGCTATAATGTGCTGTTCTCAAAGAGGTGACAGGAATGTGTTTGCTGAACATACAGCATGTCTCTGGAAAACAATAATCCCCTTTACTTCTTAATCTTACTGAGAAAGTCTAGAGCTAAGAAGGAAGACCTAAATTTAACCAGACTCAAGAATTTAATCAATTTTGGGTAAATTTAGCTCTCCTTCCATGTAATCTGGTGGCAGGCTGGTGAGACAGCAATCTTATGACAGGATATGTACTACTGAAGTAATGAGTTGGTGACCACAACCTGACCTCAGATTGCTTCAGCATGAGCAACACTCCCTCCTGGATGCTTGTTTCAGTACCACAGAAATGAATCCAACAAATCTCACCTCCAACCTGCTGTTCATTATTCCTAACCAAGGGTAGCACAAGGCACTTTAGTCCCACGGAGGAACACAGATGCCACAGCTTAGGAGCACCTTGGAATTCCTCAATATGTAGGGAACATTCCAGGGTCCTGCTAAAAGCAAATTAGGGGCATCAGCACATAGCCTCTTTCTCCTTTCTCACATGCAGAAGACAATTTTTCCATTCAAGTATATCCTCATTTTTAGGGATGTGCTCCAGCTTCATGGGATATTTATGGTAATAATAACAGCAGGCATTAGCAGCATTGCCTGGACGCTATCCAGATAATAAACAATGCATGGGATTCCTGTCGGCAGGCTCCCACTCTGCGGCCAAGGGTTGTGAGCTGAGATGCCCAAAAAGCACAGCTTGGTCAAATTGGTGGTATTTTGATAGGCCCTCCATGAAGCATTAGGACAGAGGGTAGAGGAGCACAGCAAGAGCAAATGCTATGCTGGTGAACATATGGATAAACTCTAAAAAACTGTCCCTTAATTGTTGGGGAAGGATGGGCAATTAGTGCCAAGAATATGTTTATTACTGTACGTGTGCACAAGAGTGCACCACAGTATTCTGGCTGCTCTCCAGGGCTCCCAAGGTCTGTGAGTAATTATAATAGACACAGTAGTGTGACCTAACTACAAGTCCCATAAATTATCCTGTTGCATAGTTTAATATTTCCTTTATGATTTTTATACATACTGCATATACAGTTAAAGAAGTTATATTTATCCTATTCCAGCATTTTACTAGTAGAAAGAAATAATTTAAAAATCAAGATCAGGAACAATTCTTTTTGTTATGATTTCTTAGCCCATATTTACCTAATGCCCTATTTAACCTTTTAACTATTAGCTTTCCTGGATAAGTCTGCTATGCATAAGTTTCTTTAGTTTCCTCTAAGTAAGAAATTCTAAGCAATGAGCTTCAAAAGTATTTTTAATTCTGAATAGCAGTAGTTCAAGTTGAAATATTATTCTAGGGTAGTGGAAAACCAAATGTAAAGCTGAGCTTTTGAAAATTATCAAATCTGAAAAAAAATGAACTACCCAAAAATCTGATGTAGAACTGAGTTTTGTGTTATTAGATAAGTTACAGGTATTTCTATTTTTTACCACCAAAATTAAAAAAAGTTAATTACATATGCTCCTTTAATTTCAAAAGTCAGCCTTTTTTTGAGAGAGAGAGAAAATTAGAAGTGGCACAAAGCTTTTTTCTTTCTTTTTTCCTGCAAATTTATCAGAAGTTACAGAGGCCAGTTTAAGCGGAACTACATTAGCATGCGAAACCTTTTTGTATCATAACCCCTCACCATAAAATATAGTGCTCTGTATCCTTCTGAGTAATGTAATGTGAACTTTGCAGGACATAATAGTGCTACATCAGTCAAAGCCTCAATTACAACACAGGAACTCAGTTTGATCTAAATTGTCTAATAACATAGCCAGTGGAATTTTGCCTAAGCTACACCAATTGTAAGTTTCCTTTATATTTCAAAACCAAACTGTTTATTCTTCTTTTGTCACTGATGGGCTAAAGTGCTTGATAAATAGAATAGAAATTAGTATCTGAAGGACTTCTGTGGTGGGACTTGACAAATATAACTGTGGAATGAAGTCAAGATCTAGTGCAGGGTCTATAAATGTAGATTTCCAATTTCACATTAAAATCTGTCCATTCACAGATGAGGGCTAGCATACCTTCAGAAACAGAGCATTTTTTTTCTATAGGCAGAAAATGTGTGGGAAGAAAGTGCCTGACAGAACATGTACTAGATAAATAAGGCAAGGTGGAGAAAGAAGGAGATTTGGGACAATGACTACCTAAGTCAGGAATGAGGCTCAAAGTACAAACACTCAGCTTCAAGTCAGCCTCCAACCACCACTTTGTGAATGGTTTGAGCTTTACCATGTTCACTGCCTTGTTGTATGTGAACCCCTGTCAAAGTCTTAGCAGCTGTGGGGATCTAAAGTAATCAAAAGGAGCCCAAATCTGTGAAACAAGAACTTGGTATTCCATTAAGAATAAGCACTTCTGCACTTTGACCTAACATATAATTGATTTTGCCATTCTTCACATTTCTAATGCTGTTTTTCACTTTTAATTTTAATATGATTACATTTTTAATGTCATTTACTTCAAATGTTCTTATTAGCAATAGCAGTAAAATGAGGTATGGGAATGACGATAGCAACGTGGATTTTGAACTGATAATAACACTCCTCTTATATGAGTCTACTCAACAGGAGAACAGTAATCAATCCTTACTACAAGGCAGCTATGGACCTGTGCCATCTCTACTGCATTTGGTTTGAGCAAATTTTTTGGTTTTGCTTCTTCCACTGTGAAAAAAAAAAAAACAAAACAATTCTTATACTATGTCTTTATACCACAGCACCTGAACTCCTCTGTGGGTGCCATTAGCCAGTGTCAATAAGACTCTTAAGACGTGTTTCAAGTCATATGGGTGACTAAGAATGGTTTCTGAGGGTCTTAGGCCCAATAAAGAAAATCATAGGTAGCTTCCTTTAGTTTGTCTCAAAAACCTATGGCAGGACTAAAGAAGTTCAGTCCATGATTGCTATGAAAACTCTATGAAATCTCCACAGATTATACAATTGAAATTACAGCAAAACCTGCTGTATCCCAAAGGCAGGGATTCTTTCCAGAACTGTTCTCTGAAAAAATTTTGTGTAATTATCTTGAAAAGCTTATTCTATACTATGACAAGCAGTTTGTGGATACAATTCTTGCATTTGTTAATACTCCTGCTCAAAATCCAGATATTCCTCATTTGCTAAGGAATTGCTTTGATACCAATGCATCAGCTTGGTGTCACAGAAATGCATGAGAACCCTGGCAGAATGAATTTTAGGTGGCTAAACATGTCTCTGTAATGTCTGCAAAGACACCTTATACCTAGAGAGCATTCAGTGCCCTTACCCCATCAAATGGGCTAACAAATCACTGCCCTGCAAAGCAAGAAGGCAGCCTGGAAAAACTGGGGGAGGCTGGGCAGAGTGGCAGTGTGCTGCATGAGTACTCCAGCTCTTAAAAGGAGATTCAGGCTTCAACTACAGAATTAACATTTGCTTCCTCCAAAGATCTCCTGGGTTTGCACAATTTTGTCCAAAACTAAGATCCCTTTGGTTCTAGCAACAGTAACTTTCTTATATTTTCTTTCAGCTAGAAAAAATCAGTGTCACACGATGTGCTTTGGAAGGAAGTTCTGACTGCTGAGAAGGAAAGCTTCCAGGAAGGAGTGGCACTTCCAGCTGTTAAGCTCTGTCAGTCTTCTGCCCAGTAAATGCTCTAGATTCCTGGCAAAGAAAGGAGCATCACCACCCAATTCCATGCCACTAAATAATTTTTGCCTTGCAGCAGTTTATTGTGGGGTACTACAGACACGAAATCATTAATATATTACACAAGAGAGCAACAGTGCCACTGTGGCTGTGACAGTCTAACAACATAGGGTTTGCAGTGAGACATGGTATCTTTTGCTAGATCAACCAGCACCATGTTAAAAAAAAAGGACAACATATTGACTGAAAAAGTTTTTTTTCTGGTGACTTGATATAACCTTCTTCTCAGCCTCTAAGACTCCTATAGTTAAAAAAATATTTGCTTAAGGATGACACTGTTGATACTTAACTATCATGTGATCATACAAAAGTTAATTCTACAGATCATTTAGTAATGCATCATGTTGCAATAACAAAAAATAACAACAAACATTTAAGGAAATATTAAAAATCAAAGTGAGTGTTGACATTCATCCTGCTATTGCCCAGATTTCATCAAGTTTTCCACTATTCTTACTAGTTCCAAAGGTTTTGTTCCATGTTTCATTGTATTTTCTCAGATTGTGGTTGACAACTGAAGGATCACAAAGAAAATAAAATAAGAAAGGAGGAAAGATAATGTTTTTTGGAACTGTGGTCAATTATTTATCTGGGTCAGCTGTTGCAATGAATGATGTCATGTAGATCTCACTTAGAGATAAAATACAAATAGAAAATATTGGTCCACCAAATGCAAAGTACTGCAAATTATGTAGATAATGAGTTTTTAATGACTAAGTTCACTTTGTTCACAGTCTCAGAAATGTCCCTGTAAATGTTGTTTATGTCATGAAAAGGGCACATTAGGTAGAGTTTACCACTCTGTACTCCCTCCCTGCACTTACAGCAAAACCATTAGAGAAGAGATTTGAAGATATTTGAAGCCTGTTGTAATTACCCCACATGAAAGAGAAATTCTATATCAAAATCCAGTGAGAAGGGATATTTTGGTAACAATGTAAAGTAAAAGTGCTACAAAAGAGCCTGGAATTTCTTAAGCATTTTATCCTGCGTGTGAATATAAAAGGCTATAATTTCATTCCTGGTTACAACAGCAATTGCAGGTATATAAAAACCAAAATGGTTCATTTTGCTTGACCTTCAATTTGCTACTATAGAACTAATTATCAAAATCTAACACATTCTTTTTTCAGAAGAAAAAAAGTATGTACATACAGAAATTTGGTTAACAAGAGAGAAATATGAAGAATAAAAGTAAAATTTTGAGTTTCCTCACTATGACAGTAATTTTAAACTAGTTCAGTCAATTTTATACACATTGTGACAACCTGGGTATGATCATATGAGATCCATATCTGTTTCACTTGGAAATCAGAAGTATTTTATTGTGATTTTAAGACAATTCATTACATCCTTCACGATGAAAATGCTTAGTGCATCGTGAACACAGTGGTTTGTACTGCTTGCATTATGTGTTTTTAGAGAGCATTTGCTAATTTAGTCAATAGTAAAAATCTATCAATTTCAGCACTAGCATGGTGAAAGTACTAAATAGCTTTGACTAATGTATAGTGACTTCATAATTGCATGCTGATAAATACAGTAGTATCATTTGAAATGCTTTATTTAGACAAAATTAAGCCATTTAAAAAATTTTCTAATTCTTATTTATAGCATAAAGTTTAAAAAAGAGAAATTTATTTTAAAAATATATATTTTTAGGCATTTTTCAAGGCTAAAAAGTCAGTTTGTGGTTATGTTTTTTAATTGATAAATCTGTATTTTTCAATGGAAAAAAATTCTGTTTCAAATTTCCTAACAAGTTCCTGTGGTAGATAGATTACATAAAAACTACGGGGCAAAAAAAATACTCTTTTTCTATGGCAATTTTGCATGGCATGATTATCTTATATTTCCTTGTATATTCAAGAAAATAAGAGAAAACATTTAACCCTGATAGTATTTTTCCCAGTAAAAGATCTGAAAGTTTACAGATGTCTTTGTCTTAAGATATTATCACAACACCCATCCTATATTAAATGGTTAAAATTCTTCACCATGTCTTGGCTTTACTGATCCTGATTTCCAAAAGTTGCTGTTTTTCTATTTTCATATAACCTCGTTATCTAGTGATCACCAGTTTCCTTTGCTGGGATTTTTCACCACTTCTATCCCAAGCACGTCTTTCCTCACAAAACACTTCACCAGTGTTCATTGCCACTTTGTCAGCAATTTGAACATGCCCATTCAAGCACTATAAAGAAATCCAAGGAGTCCAAAATTTTGAATTAAAGTTTCTAAAGTAGCCTGAAATGAGCAGTAGGGTGTCCACACTGGTTATACACAAGAAACTGAGAATGAACTCTATGTTGATTGCTAACGCATTGATAAAATGTTCGCTAGCCATGCTCTCACCTCACTCCATCCCTGTGGCCACAGATGATTGCTTACTCATAAACCTTTTGAACCCAATTAGCCACCACAGTAATTATCAGCAGTCTCCATAAACCCCACCAACTTTGTAACAATACACCAGAGTCATTTATGACTGACTTTGCAATGATGAGCAATACACACAGCATTTTCACCCCGCACTTGAAATTTTTCTTTTCAAACGCAGACAATTCGAGCCACAAAAGCAATTTTGCACACAAAAAGCCAGTATCACCTAACTTGGGCAGAGAGCTGGAGCTGCAGCAAAAATGTCATCTCGGTTCCCCTGGGAGACTTGGAAATCATCACATTCCTGCAACAGCAAACTCAATCGTTCATCTATTTTATACTGGATGTTATGAAGTCTAGTTGGTTGAGAAATTACAGCTTTGTATTGATTTTCTACTCCTTTTAAAAGTCTCTACCAGAAGTATTAGTGTTATGCCATCTTTAAATTAATGACATGCTAGTTTTTATAGCCTGTGTCTTTCACTAACATAAAAAAAAAATGAAGACCACAGAAAGAGCAAGTCTGGTTTTTTCTGTACAAGGGAAAAAAACTGTAGTCAATATTTTGACTGGGCCTGTGAAGAATAACACAAATAAGATTATATAAAAAAAGAGGTCCCACTTGACAAGATGGTGGTTTTGTAAAATGATACACAATTGGTCAAATCCATTAGGAAGAAAAGGAAGTACCAAGAATTGGCTGGGGCAAAGACTGAACAGCATTCATAAATTAGCTGATGCCTAAAACTGTTATTCATTATGCTCTATTTATCAGCTTGTAAAGGCTCCCATTTTAATTTATAGTAACACTCCTCCTCAGTTATCACCCTTCTGCCACTTTTCATTACATTAGAAAATTCAGTTTTATATACCTTGTTCTCCCACAGAGAAGCAGAAATTTATTTTCCTTCCCATCCTTTGATTACAATACACATTTTTGCCTAGATTCTCCTGACTTTTATTAGTGCAGTAATTTACTGGACAACTCTCCACCACCTCAAATCTGTGCCCATGAACACCATGCTGGATCTTGATTTGTCTTCTTGATAGCAGAATATTAAATTCAATTTCAAAGATAAAAATGCCATCCTGCTTGATTCATCAAGTGGAATAAAGCCCTCTTGCTGAGAAAGCCATTTGAATGAGGGTTAACTGTGACCTGTGCTCCTCCACAGTCCTTGGAACATCTGGCCATATGGGCTGTAAGCAGATTAACCCAGTGCTTTGCACTCTCCTCCTTTAAACAGCTTAAAGGTTGCTGTTTAAATAGCACGGCATGCAATTTTTTAAAAAAAGATCAGCAAATATTCAAAATAACTGGGGCCAGATGAATAAACTCTCTCCATGGGAAATATTCAGATGACCTGAAGAAGCAAATTAATTGGAAATTACTTGATTTTGTTGCAGTCTTATGTTTTAACTTGATATATCTAAATTTAATCTTTCCCAAAGTTGTCAAATCCTATCTAGCTTACATGATTGATCCAGACATACAACTTCCACTACTCCTGCTTCTGACAATTGTAATAGACAGTTTTAAAGTCTGAGTAAGAGAGACCTGTAGTAATACCAGCTTGTTGGGATGAAGCCTCTGTGCCTTGGTGAAGTGTCCCTCCCAGGGTGCTGGTGGCAACATACTTTTAGCTTCAGCTGTAGCTCCAAAAAGCTGGAAAGTTCCTCCTGCCAGCACTGACCACCCAGCTGGTGCCTGTTGGTGCCCAGAGCTATGAAAACATCTCAGTTGACATGTCCTCTGTGGTGCAAGCAGAGGCAAGGCACTGGCAGCCTCCTCACACCGGCTGATGCATTTGGCCACAGGAGCAATCGCAGCCAGACTGTACTGATGAACCAGAGGTCATGTGGAGGACACTAGTGCAGAGGCTTTCTTTCTACCTGGCTGGTTTTTTTTTCCCTCCAACAGCACAATAAATTGCTGATGCTAAAACAACTAATACTTTAATTCGGTTTTCTTAAAATTTATGTTTTCTTGGGGTTTTTTTTTCCCACTGAAAATGGAAACCTCCTCATAGGTGGAATTTTGGTTATATTTGAAAACAGGAAAATACATTTAATTTATTTTAAAAGAAAAGGTTTCACACGGAAAAAAATATTTTAAAAATAAATCAGATTGAGTGCAAGTTCCAAGCCATAAAGTCAGTACTTTATATCTCCATCTCTGTTTCTAGGATTTTCTTTGTAAAAGCAGAAGCTAAACTCCACAACCCCAAATGTTTGCTTTGTTTGAAATTGTACTTTCAGGTTTTGCAATACATCTAAATTCGTATCTGCCTCTTGATTTCCAAGCACTTCATCTCTCAGTACTTGTGCTTCATAGTTACTGCACTGGAGATTTAGTTCTGATCACTATACTTTGTGTGTATACCATGACCAGTTCTGGCCAGAATAGTTGCTTTCCTATGTGAGTTTGAAAAACCGGTCTTCTTCACAGGTGTAGGTGGTCACTACAGCTCTGCAGACAAGCTGAAGTCTTATTATCTTCATTTCGCGTAGCTACTAATTTTAAAGTTGTCCATCATGATTAGTTCTGGGACTAAATCCTGTCAATTACCAACCATGGTGATTTCAAGGTTGTCTCACTAACTTGAAAGAGAAAAACTCAGGAAACCCTGATGACATCTTCTGAAACAATGTCAGAAAACAGTTTCTGAAGTTAGAACTCTTATTAACATGCAGAGCAGCACATTGCCTGTTATTCTGCATTCCTAGTTAATGGAGAAATTATTAGCAGATAGCACTAAGTTAAGAAAAGGAATGATATTTTGATTGAGTTATTGAACTGGCTCTATTAAAGAAAACTCCATCCATTGTGAGCCGACAATCCCTCCTCCCCATTCTGTTCTGCATCTTCCAGGAGGGGACCAGAGTGGCAGCAGAGTGCCAAGGCTGAGACAGATTGCCCTGGAAACAGATTGCAGGAGCATCACCACAATGCACAAAACACTAAGGCAGTGTTCTAAGGACTAGATCTTGCCTCTTGCTAAAGTTGTAGGTATTGTGCACACCAAAAGGCCATCCTGAAACAGGAAAATGGCAGCAATTCTCAAATTTAGGGCTGATGATACCACCGACAATACTCCACCAGCCAGCTCAGGTCAGATGAGTGCGTGACGCATAATATTTGCAGATAATTAACAGTGGACTTTTTCAGTGGACTGAAACACTGAAGGCTCAAGCAACTCTTTCTTTCAAATAAAACATACGAAGCACTGACACAGGAATTCTTTACTCCTACACTGTGGTAGAATACAATTTTTCAGTTCTTTAGAAGTTTTTGACATTAAATTTTTCCCATTCCATCTGGGTTGAAACTAAGACCTTTTTAGTGAATGCTCAAATCTCAGAATATCATAAATTAGGATCTTTGTCTAAAATGGAAGATAATCCACATGAACCTTCTTCAGCTCTCTGCCAGAGATTTCTATTTTACCAGCTCAGTTGGGATTCCTGACTACTAGATTACAGACTTGGTATCTCTTGCTGTGCCCTAGTAACTACTCAATTATTTAAACCTGGAATAGCTCCAACAGATGCTATTGCAAGAAACACATTCTATAACAGCACAGTCATGGCATTCATCTGGGACACTGGAAACCAAGGGTCAAGTCCTTGTACCAGAGAGGTTTAAAATCTTTATACGAAGAATTAAATTTATGCTAGACACACAATACCACTGGGTCAGGGGAACATAAGTTCAGGTCTAGATTCTGTCCTAGGATGGAATTAACTCCACCACTGGTTATTGGGAAAGTAATTTAACTGTTGAATTTTGGCAGAAATAAGGTCTTAAATCTTATAAAATGGCATCCTAAGAAGCAATAGAGATCCTCCCTACTCAATAATGCAAAAGTCTAACTGACAGTGCTACAGACACTCTGATAGATATTTGGTACAAAAACCAGGTATTTTGTGGAAGTGAAGAAGTTTTATTAAAATAATAAGGTATTAAAGCAAATTTCAGAGTTCACGGTGGTGGTTCACTTTCTCAGCAACTCAAAAAGCATCTTTGCAGTGCAAGCAACAGACAAAATTACCTTGGATCTAGATATTGAACGCAATATTCCTGTTGCAGAAGGGACTCCTGAAATGATGCAAGTCCAGTGAAGATCCATGCAGGTCAGTGGAACTTTGTGACTTCATGCCTGCTAGAAGCCCAGCACGCAATCCCTTGGCATTCAAACCAAACTACCAAAAACTTAGCTATAGTCACTGGGGGAAAGGCATTTG
Source organism: Irena cyanogastra (assembly GCA_013397155.1). Taxonomy (NCBI): domain Eukaryota; kingdom Metazoa; phylum Chordata; class Aves; order Passeriformes; family Irenidae; genus Irena; species Irena cyanogastra. The sequence continues at coordinate 1,601,872 of VWZV01005697.1, read as the reverse complement.
CCTTCAGCTCATGGTGAGACTGCTGCTGTATTTCCAAGGCTGCTAGGAGGGCTGGTGGTGTAACTCCCCTCACTTTGGGGGACTGATCATGCTGATGTTAGAGCTGCAGGCTGTAAGTTTTGTATGGCTCTCAGGGTGTGCAGGAGCAGCAGTAGCACTGGATGAGGCTGTACCAGCATTCACCAGCTGGGGACCAGCAGTACAGCCACTGCCCACCCCAGTACAAGGGGTGACTTGGCCACTCCCAAGGTCCCTGAAACCTGTATGAGCCCAGAAGGGCAGGCAGATGGAAAGCTCAGAATCATCCCATATGAAAAGCCCTGATTTACAACAATTGGATGTGATTTCTTCTTTCTGATACTCAGTGATTTTATGGTATGATTGATTCTCTAACTATTGCTAAGATAATGGTTTTGTTCAAACTGATACCCTGCAATAATTTATATAAATGCTATTAATTACATGTTTGCACTGTATATCAATTTTGTCTGTGCCCACTGATTTTCTTCATAGAACAGAGAAATAAAAACACAGTTTTCACATACATCACCAGCTGCCTGTCTGATTTCTTAGAAGTGAACAAAAAGAGTGTAGGTGACAGTCAAGACAGGCAAACTCAGTCACTCCCAAATCATATTTACCTTCCATCACTGCCTTTTCCTTTCTGATTCATCTATAATGAATATCCTCCTCTCTTCATTAGATCCAGTTACTGTTTCTTTGTCTACAGTAACATAATCCACACGGTTTAAAAACACAGTTCCCTATCTCTATTTCCTTCCCTTTACCATTAGTATAATTGGGATGAAGCTTTGCCCATGAGACCTACAGATAGAGTTTGCAGTAATGAGGTACTGGAGGAGGTTAAAAGAGAGAGACCTTTAAGGCAGGAGGAAACACTGCAGCAGCTGCTCACATGAACAAGCCTGGGTTTTGTGGGGCTCTGAGTGCCTGCTGCTGCTGCGTTACACATGAAGAACTAAATGTGATGCCCAAAGGCAGAGTACGTGCATTTGACAAGGTAGGATGCCTTCCCCCCACCTGGATGCTTTCAGGCACAGCAAGAACAGGGCCAGCTCTTGAAAGCCACATGGCAGCAGCTTCTCAGCCACTGCTGCTGCTGCCACTGGTTTTTGGGAGAGGACGACAGGACTCAGCAAGCCCCTTCCTCATGGCTTTCAGAGATAGCACTGTGAGATATCCACATATCACAAGAAAGACAGGAAAAGATTTGTAAAAGAGGGAAATTGTAAGATTTCTATGCTCTTTAAAATAAATCTCCTACCCTGCACAGTGACTTATCTTTTCCGGGATTATTTTCACAGCCATGGATTTCCCTTACTTCTTCTCTAAGTGAATATCCAAAGCAAGACTTTAGTACTAAGACATATGGAAATCAAACAAATCAAGATCCATATAAGCTGGTGTCCTCTGGTTGACCTGTCATGTGTAGAAAGCAATGACAATCTTAATCCTCAGATTCTGGATTGCATCCAGTCTATAAAAACATGTGGACTGTGAGGAGAGGATTGGGAGGCAGGCTGAGCTGCAACAGGCAGTGGATGCGGACACTGCTCAGCAGTGCCCTCAAAGAGCTAAAACCCCACAAATCTGTGGGATGCATCCCTCTCCACTGCTGCTTCTGTCCACTTTGGCTTGTGAGAGAGAAAGCCTTGAAACAAAAAGCAACTCTCTGCTGTGAGATCAGTAACTGTCAAAGCCCATCAAACCAGTAAAGGGAAACCCCAGGTCTCATCTCCGATGCTGGATGTTAGAGTTGGCAAAATAGTGCTACAGCATGTGTCCTCGTGTTTGTTTCTGCCAGCTGTGCTCTATTTTGCATATTGGGGGAAAAGGACTGAGCTCTTTCTTAACTGGAGTTTATTTCAGTTCCTTTGCCTTTCTATAGCAGAATCTAATATGAACAGTAAGCATAATTTGAAAACTGTTTAAGAGTTTATTACAGTAAAGTAATGAAGTGGTCCCTTCTCAGCATATTACTGCCTGCTATTTGACAGCATTTTATAAAGCATTAGCTTTCCCTGTACATGCCTGTATCTTGCCTGTTACAAACAGAGGGCTGGCTCAATCTGTTTGATCGCTGGCTCTGCCAGAATGCCAAAATGCTGCTGTGAGCATCAGAGGAACATGCCAAAGATTAGACAAAGAAATCCTGTGTAAACCAGCAGAACACAAGTGCTCTGTGGCCTGCGAGGGAGGTTTGCTCTTTGAGCTGCCCAGCTTGCCAGTGAGTCTCTTCCAGCCCATGTACTATCAGGCACAGAAACCAGAGCCAGGGACCAAATTCAGCCCAAGCCAGAGCCGGCAGCTGAAGATGCTGAGGAATTCACTGGTCCAGAGTCCAGAAAGGCAGCAGGCAAGGCCTTGTCCTGTCCTCTGGAGGAGCCAGGACAAGGATCAAGGAGCAGAAATGACTGTACTAGAGGAAGGGTAAGGGACAAGGCTCAGTAGCAAGAGGAGTACACAGCTGCTGCCAAGAGACACTGCAAGCAGATGAGGACAGTCGAGGTTATTGAATCCTCTACTAAATGAGCAGGGAACACATTTAGTAGTTGGATTTAGCAGACCATTCCAGTGGAACAGCTGGGCTGTGGAGCTCTGAGCTTGAGCAGAACCTGTTACCTGAGCCAGAGCCCGTGCTGCAGTAGCAGAGAGAGGATGACAGTGAGGGAGGACGAACACAGCTTGAGCAACACAGCCCTACTCTGCTAACCGACCCTTGCTTATGGAGAGCTGGAACCTGCAACTTTTTTGGCAGAAAAGGGATGAGAGTTGTGAGCCACCTCCAGCTCCTGCCTGCCTCGCTCCACAGCCCTGCAGCACAGCCCATCATACTATGGACAGCCAGGTCCCAATGAGGCCCTGCTGCCACCACCCTTCAGAAATACACACTGTTGTGTGGACCAGTAGCATACAAATATATTAGGACCACTCTTTTAAAAAAACCTCACCTGAACTCACCTGCATTTTTTGCCTTTTGATACTTAACAAAGCTCTCAGACCCCTTTGAATCCTCATTCCAGCTCTTTTAAGTAATAAACTTTTGCAAGACAGGCACAAGAAGGAAAAGGTTCCTTCATGAAAAAAAATCCTGCATAAAACACTACCCTTACATTAGTTTTTAGGTAAGATATTAATGTAGCTGAAAATGGCGGAATTATAGAAGCTCTAATGTAAGATTTTTCACATTTCATGGAAACACAAGTACAAAACAGCACATTTGTTATTCATTACATGAATCTCCATAAAACTCCAGTCTTATAAAATGTAATGTCAGGAAAAATCTGATTAAATGATGCTGTTCTCCCTCAGGGAAAACCTACTTAAATTAGAAGAAATTATGTTAAAGCCTGAATTTCCTGCTCCATTTCACCTTATTTACCATTTCAATAAATTTATGCTAGGCTAAAAAATTGCAAAAACCACTGAACGCCAGGTGAACACTAAAAAATATATGCATTTAATGTACTCACCTATTTAGACTTAATGCTTTTCAGCTGTCTACTTTCAAAGCTAAAGTATTTTCTTTGGGCTTAGTTTTGCCATCTTGACATTTTTAATAATCTGAATATTTAGCTACATTAGTCTCTGGCGTAACTGGAGCTTCCTGCTTTAATTTTGGTCACGAATAGCTTCTGAAGTCGATAGTCAATGCTATCTTGAAACTACATTCAAGTATTCTCAGGTATTAAGTGTGAAATTTGACTCTAGATTAATAAAAATCTTTGGTTACCCTTTGCAATAATTGCATCAGTATTCGTTTAACTTTGATTTAGGAAGACAGTTGTATTGTGAGTGATTAGATGATTACTGAGAATATATATGAAGATTATCAAATAATAATAGATATTTTGTCTTTTCCTGTCTTTGAGTTTGTGTCTATTATGCAGCTATGAATTCTAGTGATTCTTTTCTTACTGTTCAAGCTGCTACTCTGTCAAAATATAACCAGCTTTAAAAACACTAGCTAAATTCATACCTTAGACCACTGACACACATATAGAGATATTAAGAAATAAAGCATGACACTTCTCTGCTTAAATACAGATGTTCATGTGTCCTGTGGCATATGCTGGACTGCAGGAGGGTACGTTGCACTGTATGAAGTGTGTGACATCTGCTATGGCTAACAGATACTAATGAGCTTGCACATTTGTTCTCCTTCAATTTACTGGGCTCATGGCAAAACAGTGAAGGCTGCTGCAAAGGCAGATTTCATTGACTACTTCATTTTCTACATGCTGGAGGCAGCTCGGGCAAAACGGGTTGAGCTGTCTTCTGGCAGGGCAGGGGGTCACTAAGCAGCCAGGTGACAGTCACCACGTCAATTTAGCAGAGTTTAGTTTCCTCTTAAACTCTCACTTAGTTTGTCCCTCCCAAATTCATGGTCCCCTCTACTTTAAACTTTGTTGATGTTTTACTGGTGAAATTTTTGGTTGCTTTCTAGACTCATGAATCAGCTGTAGGGAGGTACAAGGCCATGCAATACTCCTGCTAATGCAAAACCTGTTTTGCAACTTTATTTATATCAAGATATCAAGAATATGCACTTCTGGGCAGCAATCTTCATTATCAGAATGATTTCTCTAGATTCAATGAGTTTTTGATAGATTTTCAGTTTCTTGTCCAGCTTTTTGAACACCAGGGAGGGGCCGTTTGAAAAAGAACATTTTTTTAAAAGGCTTAGACATTGTTCAAACACTTCTCAGTGTAAAAACTTGCAAAAAGAAAAATGACATATCCAACTTTTTCTATCTGCTGACTGGTAAAAATAAGAATTCAATAGGAAAGCAAAAAAATCAAATAATTCCTTGCTTTTAACTAATCAGAATTTAACTTACATCCTGTACAGAGAACACAGAGTTTAGCAGGATACTGCAATGCAATGTGGAAAATATTAATCCTTGAACTTTCACTGAAATTTTTTGCTGATGTGGTAAGAACTTTGTCTCTCTGGATGCTGAGTGCTGGACTTAACCTTAGGGAAAATTTAAGTTCTAATAAAGGACAATTGTGGCTGAAAACACACCAAAACTCAGTGTCAAAATGAAGGAAACATTTGGAATAAAACTTTTAAAAATAATAAACAAGGCAGAAAGGAAAAAGAGAACAACTAGAATACCACAGGTATCATAACCAAGTCCAAGATAACTGATAAATAAAAAAAAGTACAAGAAAGTTACGACTGGCATAGACACATTTCTATGTAGATGGTGTATAACGCACAGACAGGACTGTTTAACTCATTTTTTTCTGTTTTCACAAGAAAAACGTTTTTAAGAACATGATGAAGTACTTTCTAGCACTTTCAAGAAGGATATCAAACAGCATGTACAGGAGATAAATACTTTTCAGGTTGTAACCCTGAAAAACTCACATAGAAGATCCTATTTCTTCTGGAACTCACTCAAGCTTTTGAAAAGAAGCAAGCTCATCTGCCTTTGATCAAAGCTTTTTATTCAGTTAGTACTTAGTCACCTAAGATTTTACTTAAAATGCAGATTTATAGCTAGCCAATACCTCGACTCGGAATTAGCGTACGTGTCTCATTAGCAAATTTTGCATGACAGGAGAAGATCAGCAGATCAAAAGAATTGATGTTGTGGTTCCTACATCTTTGTCAGATGTAGTTGTAGGAATTTACTTTGAAGTAAAGTTTGCCTGTTTCTGAGATTGAAAGTTTCCACCTGTTGGGGCTCAATGCTCCTCATGGTCACATTGTTTTGAACTCCAGCCTCAGAGAGAGGGAATGTCATATATTCATAAGCACTTGGAGGGGATTTTCCAATTTAGCTTACTCCAAAAGAAATTTAAAATCCTAAATTGTGATCCTAACTAAACCAGAACATACTAAATGGAGGTGATACAGAGATTTGCTTCAAACCAGCTCAAATACCACTACAAATGTAAGCATTCACTTAAAGCAACAGAGTTTCTTGCTGTGCCACCATCCATGTCTCATCTCCACAGATTTTACCTAAGCCATGGATTTAACAGGATGATTCATAACACGACCAACATGTTACAGAAAAAGAAATCAAGCTGTATGCCTCCCCTGTGGTTCTCCAGAGGATCAACTCTCCCCTTGGCAGTGCTTGTTCCTGATAGCACCCTCTAAGCTGTGAGGGTGAATGAAACACTTCTGAAGGTGTCATGAGAAATGTCTTTTGCAGATGATCTACCTGAATAGAAGAGTAAAAGCTATGAAAGGCTTTTTTTTTCATCATTTTAAAAGGCCATAGTACTATGGCCAGTGCTGGAAAGCTTTACTGCCTGAAAAAAATTGTCAGGATGTGGAAGAAGAAAATGCAGCAATTTACACAGCTTCTTCAGGGCTAAACTGCTGTCTCATATTTAGGAGCTCTTGGCATCAAGTATTCTTAGTTACCCGTGGAAACTCGGCCTGTGTGAGTCAAAACCACACAGCTGAACAAAAATAAACACAACAGAAAATCTTCATTTGAGCTGTTGCAGATATGAAAGGCTCTATATGCTTTCTTTGGTAAATTGAGATGAAGATTTGAGAGTTGTAATAACTTTGGGATATTTATGATAAAAGTAAGAAAATAAAGAAATTCTGGACTCCTTTTATAACAAGAGTCAATTGATTTTCAAACACCAAGGAAGATGCAGCTCTGCAGACATGCACAGTACCACCACAATCTGTAGGTCAATCGCTCCAACACTTAGCAAGTCATTTGCCAGGCAAATCTGGTCTGACTGATTCAGCACAGAAACTGGAATTCACAGATCTCATCTCCAAAGACAGGATGCTAGCCATCAGACTGTAAGTGTAGTATAGGCAATGAGGAGCCTCTACTCTCTTCTCAAAGCTACTGAATTTTGGCTAAACTTTTGCAAATCAAGTTCAATTGATTGACATTATCACGGAGAGAGAGAATGGTGTTGAGCCTGTAGCTCATGTACTAATAAGGAAGGACCACCATCCTTTTAGAACCATTAGAATCTAAAATATTCCAATTCATTTTTTGAACAGCTCTTAACAAAAATAAGCTTTGAGTAATGGGAAAGTAAGATTTATTTTTCTAGAGATAGTCCTTCCTTCCTTCCTTCCTCCCTCCCTCCCTCTTTCTTCTAGCTAGTAGAGCACATGGATGTCAACTTCCTCACTTGCATCTGCCCCTTCTGTGAGAGAAGTTTTCAGATAGATGCATGCAAAATGGAAAATGTAAATTACAAATTGAACATCTGTAAGGTAGTCATCTGGCGAAGACCAGTAAGCCTTCTCAGAAAAATACAAGAGTTTTGGTTAAATTCTTCTGAGCTGCAGAAATAGGCTCTTGGGTGCCCATGTATGTGTATGCATATAAATAGACACACACATCACAATTTCAGTTTTAGCAAGGGGAATATGCACATCTTGCCTCATTACTCACATTCCATTTTCTACTTTGCCTAAAATATATTTAGTTACATCCTAGCATGGAGTATCTTTGAATTTTTCTTTAGAAGGAGTACCCAGCTGTCTAAACTCTTACCTGGCTAAGCTCTTTTCAGAGGAACTCCTTCCTTCCTTCCTTAAACTTAAAGTAGTTAAGTTAAGGAGTACAGTAAAAGGAACAATTTGCCTGTCTGTCTGCAAAAAGCTCTTACACAAAGAAAATTTTCACAGATCTGTTGTGCAGCATGAAAACAACTCTTTGGATCAGCACTGAAGACTTATTTTGCATGTAACATGAATGGCTTGACTTGATAGCACCTTCCATTTTAGAGCTGGAAATCATAATGTATTTACTGTTGGTAGGATAAAGTATTAGGGTATTTTTAGAGATTTCATCCTGTGTATACCATATGTAAGGAAAACAACCTTAGGTGCAACTTAGCCTACATATTTCACATTTAGTCCCATATTTTTTTTAATACAGAATGGTCTGGCATATTTTTCTTCAACTATATGCAATTTCATGTTATGGCTTGCCAAGTTATTTTAAAGAGATTTATAAAGACGGCTTATAACATCTTCAGAGGCTGGAAAACTGTTATATCTGTAGGAGGGATGGAAAGGAATCTGAAAACCATTTTCTGGAAGGGGCTAATGGCTGAGAGCATAAGAAGAACCTAAGAACAATTTCAATGGTATTTACAAGAATGCATTTTTCATTTAGCTCTTGGAAGAGGCTCTCACATGGGTCAAATGTGTCTTGGCAATTTGTCAGTAAAATGCAATTTGAGTTTGAAGCACTCTGAACTAAAGCTTCCAGAGTCTTACTTGTAGCCTGATGAGGAAGGTTTAATTTCAGTAACTGCAGACCTGATTCTCTATTTTCTTTCTTAAACCACTAATGTCACTAACTAGGTAAATGCACTCCCAAAGTGATACAAAGACCCCCTCCTGAATGCCAATAGTAGAGCAACTGTCACCAAGGCCACAGGCCACAGGACAACGGGAGAAACAGTGTCTGGGCTCCTGGCATGCCTACATACAGGAAAAGACAGAGGCAAAAGCAGAGATGAAAGAGTGACACCTTAGGTACAGACTTTACTCTGTGGCCCAGAGCATTTTACTCAGTGTCAGTCTGCTTAGTCTCCAAAGGCAGCTGAGTTCTGTGGCTGAATAATCTATTCCAGCAGTTCAGAGGAGTTCCCCATCAAACAGGCTGTACTAAACAATCATCCAGAACAACTAATGAAGGTGGTAGGCACACCAAAAGCATTTGAAGGGTGACAGAAAGGAAAACCTGAAAAAACAAACCTGCTCACGAGGATGATAAATCTCTTTACAAATCATATGACAGTGGGTGGTACATCCACCACCCCTGTTTGCATGCCCTTTTGTGAAACAGCTGCTTTACAGTCACACAGAGGATATTGTCCATAACCCACCACACATCACTCTCCAGAGAATTCATATGAAAACCTTAATGTCTAAGCCTCATTTCTGGTCAAATAAAACTTCTCTTGAGTTCTAATGCTCAAATGCTGAAGGGATGATATTACTTCCTTTCCACAGCAATTATGGGGAACTCTTCTCAACAACACAGCTGCTGATGTACTTCAATAATACTATGAGTTTGCTCCATAAACTCATGACTGTATTTTGCACACATCTGTGCACAATGAAGTGCCATTGCTTTCTCTCTTAAGTAGGAAAAAAGATTTAATCTTGATTTGATTAAAGAGCATCTAATAAACAAAGTATAGTTTCTACTCAGAGAGAACAGCATTTAAGTTACTTTTATTTTGCTTCCAACAGTGAGAAAAGAACAATGAGAAAAATTCTGTGAAAAGACATGATATGTTTTAATTTCCATATAACAATCAAACTGAAAATCATTTTCCTCTAACCTTGAAAAGGTTAGCTGGCTGCCTAAACCTCAGGCCCCTCAAGAAAAATTAACTGCCAGTGGAAAGGACACAAAGGTAAAAATGCTGTATTGGATAATTCATTTACATAATGCATTTAAAATGCTATTGTTTAGGATAAAGATTATCTTTGTTAAAAAAAGAAGCAGCAAAAATCCTTCTGGCTGTTACTATGCTACTATATAGACATTTGGTGAAGATTAGGGCTGTTACTCTAAGTCTCAGTCAAGCAGTGCTTTTAAATACATCATTACATGGAACACTGCAATTACACAGAACAGTGACTTCCACAAAACTCATTTTAGACTCGCCAATTCTAGTAATTTATGCCTACCATCACCATAAGCAAATGGGATGAAGAACTCATTTTATGACTGCTATCTGAAAGAAGATACAAGAGGACTGGAAGTGATTGCCTGGACCAATATTTTTATTTAGTTCTTCCTCACTTACAGAATGGGTCTGCTAGAGAATCTGTGAAAACTTAGAAATGGAATAACACAGTACATTGACTGCCCAAGATTGGCAAATGTTATGTTATAAAATAATCCTATAAATATCTATATATCTCCAAGTGGTTAACCAATAAAATACTAAAAGAAAGCACTAAGAGTAAGTAGAAGATTTTCTGGGTTTTGTAAAAACAATAGCAGTCCTGGCTGCACAGTTCAAATAGGTTCTTCTCTGCAGTCCTTGATCTGTAACTCTTGTTATGCTCTGTAGAGAATTTAATGGTTTGCCAAAGCTCACTCACAGATCACACATAGAAAAAGAGGGCCTTTGATGGAATTTTTCAAAAGGTCAACAGCTCAATTTCTAATCAATGTATTGCTGAAAGCCAAGAAGTCTTTAAAGCTTGTTGGGCTAGTGAGATGCAGGGAGTTACACAAGTAGTAAAGAATTAATGTGTAATGGTTCAGATTGCTCACAGAATAAGGATGGATAAAGGCAAGAAAATGATGCTTGATGATCTCATTCTGTGACTGTCATTTTCCCTGGGACTGAAATTTTTTCAGGATTAATGTAGACAATTATACTGATTTTGAACAACCTGACCCACACTGTAGAACTGGTTAGAGAAGAAGGAAAGAAAAATATTCCACGTTTCTGATAAAACTCCAGAGAGAATCTTCTTGATGGGATGCAGAATAGACATTTCATTAGTATCAAATAGCTTTTTTGACAAATTCTACAATATTTTTGGAAACTCCTTGCCCTTGTATGCCCAGTTTAAAGGCCTAGCTGAATCACTCACAAATGTATTTCTGAATATGTTGTTCAATGTGTTCCATGACATTTTAAGTAAAATATACAATGAATACATTTTTCCTGTTCTCAGATGACTCAAGTAATTAAACAGAACTGGAACTTGGCCAGGACATGAGAACTAACAAAATTACTAACAAAATTACTAAAAAAATGTCACGGGAATTTTTAATGGCACAAAAAAATCATAATACAGCTTTGTCTCTTCTTTCTGGACTCGTGGGGGAAGATTAATTGGGTGCAGGCAGAGAGAACATGGTTTAGTGACTGAGCAGAAGTACTGTCTGGGTGTAATTACTGCCAAGCTACAATATAATTACTCTAAAGTGTGAGAGGTGGAGAGATCTCAGTGTGACATGTCAGCAAGGAGTACGGGGCAAGGTGGGCAATATGAAATGTGGAATGCAGAGATGCCTGCACACTCATTCCCTGCTTCATTGAAAGTATTTCATAAATGTAAAGATATCAAGCAGTGAGAACGAGGGAATGCTAGAATTAGTGCCTTTTACTCAGCATTTGTCCTTATTTACCCTTCCCCTTTAAGGCATAAGAATAGTTTTTAATGACTTGAGCCCATACAATTTTTTCCATATGCCTCCCATCTCACTGAGGGAGTGCATGAAAGGGCACTTGATGTTATCTCCTTGCTCAATATATTGTGTACATTTCAGTAGAGAAGCTCTCTCCCAAATGTAATAGATACATTCCTGGGCTGTTCTGTAGTACACAGAGGACCATCAGGTGATTTGAAAATGTTATTTATACATTTTCTTGACCTGTAAGGTAAGAGAATAGATATCAGAACAATTTTACAGATATGTTACTAAGTGAAACAGAAATTGAAATCAAGACTACCTACCACTTTTAAGCTCCTTTTGAGATGCCCCAGGACTGATTTTCAGCAGAGGTAACATTTGTACAGTGGTTAACATATTCTGAGAACAATTCTTTCAAGTTAAACTGTGCCTGGCTTTGCCAATACTTTCCCAAATTAGAACCATGCTGCTCCCAGGCAAGGCACAACTGCACAGAGAAATCTACAGAGAAAGGCTGTGGCAAGTCTCGTGTGGCTTGCTCACTAAAGCACAGAAAGGAGAAAGAACTAAGGAAAGAATCCTATTTCCTTGGACCAGAGTCAGCTTAACTATATGAGTATTCTACCTCCTGTAACAGTTCCATGCCCTCAGCTCTTGCAATGGCAGAAGCAGTATGCAAACAGCAGTCTTCCTAACCATACCTTAATTCTCCATTTAAGTGAATGGCAACCCAAAGAAACACTCTCTTACGACAGACCAAGAGATTCCCCCTCTAAAGATTGTGAACTTACCAGGAATAGTTTGACAAAACCTACAAAACTGGTTTTCATCAAAAATATAAAATGAAAATAATTTGAACAAAGTATTCTAAGTTCTTGTAATAAATGTAATTCATATAGGACCTGCTTATCTTACACAGTCTGCAGTGACTGGAGGAGGGGAACAAAGTTTCACAAAGCTTTGCACTAAACAAAGGATGGTGGTTCACACATCTATTTTGACTTGTATCTTTAGTTTCCAGCATGTTTTCCAATACATGCAAAAACAAGTCTTAGGTGAATTCATTAGTTCAGAGCATCTGAACTGACATATTCACCCCCAAATTTATGATGATGTGAAGCAGTTGAAGTCTACTCCGTTTCTGAAATTTCACTATTTAAAAAGCAAAATATTCATTATATTTTTTTTTCACAAACCCAGCACAGGATTAAGGGGTTTTTTTTCTGTTCCAAATAACTTAGAGCAGTTGAAATTTGCTGCCAGACTGTCTCCCTGCATCTCATAAAGCATTAACAGAACTATTTCCTGAGCCTCATACTTCCCTAGTTTTAACATCTTAAAATCAAATTACAAGCTTAAGGATCACAATCACAGCCTTGGTACTGAAGCCTAGCTTCTTTTACCCTATGAAATGAACATTGCTCGAGAAGTAAATCAATACCAAGCCTTGTATAGCGAACAGCAAAGAAACCAAAGCATTGCTCCTTTTCTGCTGCAGCACTGTATTCTGAAATCATAATCAACACAACAGCTTTGACAGCTAATGGGCTGTGCTGGTGAGCACTGCTCTGCTCCTGTAAAGATCTGTGCACAAGGCACTGCAAACAAGACTCACGAGAGCAAGTGAGATTTGTCAGAGGCAACTCTTGTTCCAATTGACTTTGTATTCTGGTGCTGACAGCTGAAGGCTAAAGTTGTAATTAATTAATTTTCCTTTCACTATAAACATTTTCTTTTTCCTGAGAAAGTCCATTCTGTCTAGAAAACTGACAGCCCTTGGCAGTACTGGTTATTCTAATGTGGTCAGTAAATATGCAAGAAGGCCTTGACTTCTAATTTTTCCCTGAGTTTTCAGCTCTGTCTGGACCCTGCTCAAGGAACGAACAAAAGCACAGAGCTTGAGCAAGCCAATAACTGACGTATTTACAGAAATGAACAGTTCTGATCTCTGATCTGTTTTTTGGTCTCTGCACAGGCAAACAAATAACTTAAGTGGGAGTTTTGTCTGTGTAATGAGTTTAGGAAGCCTTCCAAAACAGGACTAGGATGTGTGGAGAGCAGCAGTGCAATAAATAGCCATGGGTTTTTTCCCCTCAATTATCTGCAGAGAAAGAACAGAGATTGGACTGAGGAACAGAATTCAAGTTTCACATGAACAACAGAATGAAGATATTCTGATATACTTTATTTCTGACCTCTGAACCTCCAAAAACCAGGTACAGGCATTACATATGGAAACTGAGAGAAAGACTACCACTATTTTCTTTGACTCTTAGAAGCATTTTTAAAACTACTTAATATTCATTTAAATTATTAACAACAGGACACATTAAGATAGATCCCTGTCCTGCAAATGGCAGGAATGTATAGAATTTGTAAAGAGAAATTCCAGATGAGCAGTTAAACCCTTCCTGAGTTGCAATCATATTTTGTCAATATTTACCATTTCCCAGATCACTGGCTTTTTCTTGGCTTTCATACTCTTTGTTTTGCCACTGAGAAAATACTGTGCAGTGAAACTGTTCATTAATCCCTGCAAACATGCTCTGGAAGAGAATAAATAAAGAAAAATGCTGTTTACTTAGATGAACAATCATAAGCAACATAAACTGGGCTTGAGGGAGAGTACAGTACAGAACTATACTCTCTTTTGTCCTAAGTAAAGACCATCCATTATGGGCTCTAGGATAAATTTCTAGAACTCTTGTGACTTCAGCTTGTTTTCCCTTAAGCTTTCATGGAAAGCAAAAGAAACCCCAAGCTCCATTTTCAGTTGAAATATATGTTGCCTTCAGCTGAAAAAGGAATAGAATTCTGCCTGGCTGAGACTATATGAAACGTCTGTCATGTTGATCTGCCTGATATTTGGATTTGATCTGGACACTGAACAACAAACCCAAAAAATCCATGGTTACATCGCCTTAGTGAACAAGAATTCGATCTAAATTGAGGGGATTCTTACTTTGTTTAATGACACAGCATCCACAGTGGTGCCAGTGATTTAAGGTAAGGATCTGGTCAATGCTAACCTTGTCAAGCCAATGCTTTCATGTTAACAAATGTTATTATGAAGAAGAAATAAAGAGCCTGGTAATATGGGTATCTAATCCTGGCCCTAGGTGAAGATGTCAGTGCTGTACCACACAGAGAATCCCTCCAGACTGGATCTGGACACTCACTTGCACACAGTCTTCAGCTAGTACCTTCCTTTCCAGAAGTTAAACTTCATAAGGTGTTCCACAGCGTGTGACAAGCCTGTGCACACTAGCCCTTAATGGGAGGGGAGGGCTGCTTGAAGCAAGAATTTGATTGTTTGGAACAAAGCTTTTGGCCCAAACTGCATGACTCAGTCGATTTACATCATGAAACGCTATATTAAATCTAAAACCACATTATCTTACCCATTGAGCAGTCTTTTATTAAGTGTCTTATGAACTAGTCAATAATATATTTGAAAAAAAACAATGCAGTGAACAGAGTAGATCTTGATTTTACACTGTCCTGAGAGACATATGAAATTTCTCTGATATCAACACTCTGAATAAAAAAATACTGACTTCAATGGGACTTCTGGAAATATAACCTCATATGAATTTTGTGTAACAGACAGTTTGAAGTATTTGGGACCTGCATGCTTGGGGTTTATCTGCCAAAATACAAATGGTAACGGGGAGTGTGGTAAATGCTATCAAGTAGTTTGGGAAGCAGGGATCCTTTTACCTTTCTCACTTACATATTCTTGGGCTGGCTGGGCAAAGCACTAATGTACTGTCTAGACATTTATATAGAAGCTGATTTGGTTTGTAGAAGAGTGAGCCATATAAATGACTAATTACCCTGTATCTTACATGAGCCATCTTCAACTGCCATATATTTTATTGAGATGAGCATATTAAGAGGCATAAACTCTATATGGTAAATCCTGAAATGTCCCATGTAACTTAATTTTCAGAGATAAGAAATGCAAAACAGTCTTTCCAGCGTACCATGACTTTCTGCAGGAAGTAAATCCATTAGAAAATGAAAGCTTTCTAATGAAATGACAGGGTGCACAGTCTCATCATCTGCATGTGGGCCTGGCACTCACAAATTATTGTTCCAGCTGCCACCAGGCAGCTCTCTTTATCAGATCTAATTTACTTGTCTTTTATCAAGCCATGTGAAAGACATCTTAATCACGAAGGATAGGATTTATCTTACCTAATGTCAGCTTTCTGAGGTCAGGGAGATGGTACTATTCTCAAGGCAATGCTTAGGGTCAGAGGAGTGGGGCTCCTCTTTGAGATACCTGTTGTGGGACTGAGTCCATGACTCTCCTGTCTCTTGCTGCTATCACAAGATCACAGAGATTTGGCTTAAACTTTGGTTTTAGCCTTCTTAAGCAGGTTGAGATGAATACTAATGACAGAGGTGAGCCAATGTTTTAAAATATGGAACTGGAGACTCATCTTTTCCCCAGATGATGGCTATGTGATGCCTTTTTGTTTGTGAAGTCCATTACAGAGAGGATCTCACAGGTATTTGAACTGGTACTATACTCAATCAGGTTAAACTGAAGAAAATGTCCCTGTGAGATATCAACCACCCAGTTAGTATGATTGACTGATCTAAAGGCAGCTGAAAACATTAGGCACCAATATAGCGTTTACCAACTGCTGCTCCAATGGCTGGTAAGCACAAACTCTGACATGAGAGCAAACCTATCAACCTGAAAACACCTGATTTCCTTTATTGTCTGCAGAAGGTGTTCCAAACAGGATATTTTATGTTTATCTGATGCTTTGCAACACATTTTTGAATGCAAATAGATTGAAATAGCAATAATATGAAGGCCACCAGATAGTTGCCTAGATCATGTTTGGTACCTCAGAGATGGCCGAGATGAAAAGATGGTTGAAGGAGAATATGAAAATATGTTTAGTTTAAATATTAGGTAAGATTTTCAATGGGGACTTGTTAAAATCATGTTCCATCTGGCCTTCCTTAAATAGTTTCCTGCTTGAGCTTTGTTGTGCTCTTGAAACCAAACAGGTTGAAAGCTCCTCTAAAACACAAAGATTCAGTAGCTCTAAGAGATGCTGTGATTAAGAAGCCAAGCAGTGCACAGTACATAATGTTACATCGCCAGCCTGAACTGTTAATGCCTTGTTAATACATACACCAAAACATGAGTTTATGTTCTATAATACTGATTAGGCTAAATATATTGTGATCAGGTTTTATTATTCCCAAATAGAAAGCTCTGTGTATTAAAAGAAAAGTAAATGCATGTATTTTACTAAACTGTATGTGCGAGTAAACTGACCAGCTTCAGTAAAATTACACAAATTGACCTCAGTGTTAGTCAAGGCAGTTTCCCAGAATGTTGTTTTCTTATATTTTCCATTTTCCTTTCTGTAAATCAAGTTAATCCAAATATAAATAGTGTAAAATATAATGAGTAACTGCTGTGAGGTCAAAAGTGGGTCGAAGAAGGATAGAGAATTAATCTCAAGACCAAAGGCCATTGTATTTCAGATATGCAGCTCACAAATGGAGGAACTCTATAAATTTTAAATGAAATTTGGCAGATTGAGGCTGGCGTGATTGACATCTTTTTCTAGACA
The DNA here is from genome assembly GCA_013397155.1 of Irena cyanogastra. Classification (NCBI taxonomy): domain Eukaryota; kingdom Metazoa; phylum Chordata; class Aves; order Passeriformes; family Irenidae; genus Irena; species Irena cyanogastra. The sequence continues at coordinate 1,585,119 of VWZV01005697.1, read as the reverse complement.
CCACAGCTTGAATTCAGTTGGCTCCTATGCATGTCCACATGTGTGAGAAACACTGCTGAAGTGAAAAGACAACCTACTATATGGGAATTGATTAATTGTCATCATCCAAAGAAATGCATTAATTTAATGAATTAGTTTGATTCAAATACATTGATTTTTCCTATTTTTCTGGGCTAGATTGTAGACTTAATTCATTATAATATGCCAGAAAAGTATATCCAAATATCATTTAACTATAGAAAGCTCAGTGTCAGCTAATATTCTGCAGTTTCCAGTACTTGGGAAACCAATCTCTAATACAGTGACAAGACATATAACTGCTTTTACACACACCAGTATCAGGAATTCTTAACATGATTCATCTGCAAAGGGCAGTTCTGAATACCTGCTGATACAATATAATAATCTCAGAAATTTGATTAAACCTTGAGAGTGGCAGAGTCCTTTTTTCACACAGTTATCACAGCCCAATATTGGCTGCCTTGCTAAATGTGATGTATCTTCCTCTCAGTTTGTTGTTTGAATTTTCTTCCTGTTCTGATATTCAGCTTGAGAACTGTAATAGCAAACACAATGAAAGTACAGTACTGCTGGGACACTGCTTACAGAATCAGCCCAGGGACAAGCCACAGCAAGGCATTCTAGTCAAAGCTAATGGCTAAAGATTGATCCTAAGAAAGAAAATAAAGGAAAAAACTGGTAAAAGGCTAAAAATCCAATCTGATGCTCCAGTACACATCCAACTATATAAGCTTTAATGACTTCAATTATGGAGGAAATGAGGGCATTAGAGATAATACTGCCTTGCCTAGCACAGCCTCTACTTCCTCAAAAATGCATTCACTTGACTTTCAAGACTCTGAGATTCTTTACAAGAGTTAATATCCTATGATTTACTTCACACATAACTGTAGTGGACAAGAACTTCTATATCCTCTAATAAGAAGCTACTCTAAGTTTTGTGACAAGCTTCACAAGAAAATTTCAGAAACTTACTTACTTTTCATCCTTCCTGTGTTCTGCAGCATGCTCAACTAAGTCACAGTTGTGGCCACATCCAGAGAAAAATATTTCTTCTGCTTGATTTTAAACTCTGGTTTAAACTTGGTTTTAGAAGCTTAGCCATCTGTCTAAATTTATCAGTAATGAATGATAATTGACCCTGAAAAATAAGCCCCAGAGGAATGGACTTCAGGATAAGAATACCAAAACTTCATGTGACAGAAAGGCTGCTTCAGAGCTGGGGCCTGCTATTCCTCAGCTGGAACCAATTGCTATCAGACATCTCCTTTTTGCAGCTGGGATGTTCCTGTCCAGCTGGGAGGTCCTTGTAGCACTAAAAGAGAGGAGTTGTGGATAAAACACAGGGTGCCACTGTTTGTCTAGAAGATGAAGACTTGGTGTTTTTGTGGCAGAACATGTCCAACAGGGGAGATGCCCACTGGACCCTTTCCAGAGATCTTTATTAGCTTCTTTGTAAAGGACTATCAGATAAAACTCAGCTCTAAACTGGCTCCAGGACTAACGCTTGCTTGCCTACTTTGTAACTTGTAAAAAGTACTTCACCAGTGTGGAGGAGGATGAGCAGAAACATTTTGGTTCACCCACTCCAACGCCAGCAAGAAATCAGCCCGGTGTCTGTGGGACTGAAATTCCTCTGCCCAAGCAGTAAGAAGGAACAAAGATTTCATCAGCAATTTGATATGCTTTAGATTACTTGACCGGATACTTGGCTGATTAAAATCAACATAAACCAAACTGATATTTTTTGGTCAAGGTATAGTCAAGGTATACTTACTTTTTGGTAAGTGTGCGATCCATTGTATTTTCTAATATTGAAATATCTGAAGTAAAAGGATTAAAGTATTTGTCATCTTGATGTCTCAACCCAATTAGCTGCACAGCCCTGAGAGAGTTACAGAGAAATTTCTTTTTTGATCATTAGGTGCCAGACATAAGAGCAAATGTCATTTCTGAAAGTGAAGATGAATATAAAAACTACACAAACAGTTCTGAGAATTTATATAGTGCCACAGAACATTTCCCCTAATTTGTATTTAGGAGTTAGGGTTTGTTACGGTGACTGAGCCCAGGTGCACTGGCTGACGTCCATATGAGCAATTACATTCAGCTCAAATTCCTCTTTTCAGAAGAGCAATGCACTCTCTCTTCATCCTGACACATTGTATGGTGGTGGTGCCTATTATTTCAAAGATGCACCCAGCCTCAGAGACACCTGTACTTTATTGATAGCTGAAAAGATCCTTGTACCCGCAGCTCATATTCTCTTTCAGACTCTGCTCTAATTCACAGAACAGACTTGCTATTGCAGATCTTGTGTAGAAATGCCTACCTTGCTTTGCAAACCACTTTGAGAAGCACAGAAGAGCAAGTGAGACAGCTGGGTGACATCTAGTCCAACAGTAAGAAACAAGAAAGCATAAGTGGAGGGAAAAAGAGCTCAAGATCCTAACAGCCACCTCCTGTGTCCAGTGACATCTCTACAACATCCCTTCCCAAGCTTCCCTGGAAAAGCAGAGACTAGCCCACATGTGCCCCAGCCATCAGTCAGTGAGATGTGCACAGAACCTTAAAATACATTATTTTCCCCAAAGACAAAAAATTTCCTCAGTCCTTTTTCACATCTAATATTCCACCTGGAGTAAGTACTACGTAGCATCCTTATTACTCAGCCCACCCCTGTGCTAGACAAACTGTGTTGCCACTGGCGTGTGAGAATTCCAAGGACTGGATATGAGGAAAGTCAAAGGGTAAGACAAGAGTATGATACAAGTATGATCTTACCATTCATCAGTGTTCTGATTTTAAATCTTTCATTTTGACTTGTCATCCTCCCTTCCTTTTTCCTTCCTTAGCTACATCTTTCTGTCTCAATGCTATAAATTCTTTTCTTGGTTTCATTACCAAGAGAGGTTTGCTTGTAAATGCATTAAGTGTCTTAAGATGTTTAGTTGTAGGGTGTGGAAAAATGCACTTTTTTCATGGAAGTAGCAGCACTGTGCATTTGTATCTGATCCCATGCCATTTAAACAATGGGCATGCCTCTATTCTCTTCTTCAAACCTCTGTCTTCCACTTTTTAGTGTTTTCTTTTTTTCTTTTATCTTATTTTGTGTCTGAATCTGGTTCAACATCTTTAAAACTATATAAAGGTAGTGCCAAATTCTATCCAATATATGACTGGCTGCTAGTAAATCATGACATACTTAGCTTTTACTTCATGAGTTTACTAGAAATGCTGTTACTACCCATGATGCCATCATGGGACAACAAAAGATTTTTATGAAACAAGCACACGGGAAAAGTTGTTCCTACACAAAAAACTATTAACAAGTATCTTTATTGTATTGTCATTCAACATATGGGAGGGGAAAATAAATGCAATGGTGTATTTGCCAAATGGAAAAGTACCAACCTGGTTAATCGGGGAAAATTTTTTTCAGACTTCTGACAAGATTTTACAATAGCAAAGAAATGTGAAATTAAATTAAATAACACACAAAAAACATGCAACTTCGCTATTTTTGCCCTTATTGTTTATTCTTCCTAATAGTCCTGTTTACTCTTTTTTGCCTCTTTTGATCTGACTTGATGGAGTTGCCACCCCTTCTCTGGCTTTCATTGTAATCTCACATTTGGCCAAAGAACAGAGGAAATGAACAAAGCTGTTGATATGTAAATAACAGCTTTGAAGATAGAAGTACCAGATTGTTCCTAAAAAGAAAAATGCAATTGCTTTTCTTTTACCAGATTACAAACAACAGCAACAAAGAAACCTGATGTATTATTCAAATGGCGACTGAAATCAAAGATTCCATTATTTCTGAAGAATAATCATTTCAGTCAAACCAGGTATTTCCAGAGAGCCAAGGAAATTGTATTAAGAGTTCAAAATGTTGCATTCTAAATGTTGTTGACAAAATTGCTAATTTCAACCCTATTTCACTTTCTATGTATTACATTATAAGTACCTTTTAGCAGGACGTTTTAAGAGATGGTTGATTTTCCCCTGGATAAAAGCAACTGAGGGCCAAATTCTGATGTCTCAGCTCCTATAGGTGGTATCTGAATCACAGAGTCACAGAGCTGGAAGGTATCTATGGAGGTCACCTGCTCCAACCCTTGCTTTTCAAGCAGGGTCACCTAGAGCTAGTTGCCCAGAAGCATGTCCAGAAGGCTTTTGAAGATCTCAAGGATAAGAAATCTTCCACCTTCTTGGGCAACCTGTGACAGCGCTCAAAGTCTTTCCTGATGCTCAGAGGAAACCTCTTGTATTTCAGTTTTTGCCCACATATGTTTTTCTCTGATCCCAGAGAGAATCTCTCCTGATCACAGAATTTATGATAAATAGGCACCAAAACTCACTGAAATCACGTTCGTGACTTCAGTATTTCTGGGCTTCCGTATAACTAGAAGGAAGAAATTAGGTTTATTTTCCTGGAAGTCCGTATTTCTGTATGAAGTGTGTTCATGGAACAATTTCACTATTCAGTGAGATACCCTAATGCCTTAGTCCAAACATACAGTTGGTGGTATGCAGATAATTTGCAGATTATGCACAAATATGATAGAATGAGACTTAATAATTGAAAAGGGCTTGATGCAAAATAGTCTCAGAATAGAATAACTGCTGCTGAGGCATTCCCCAGAATACCCAGTGAGAGCCTTATTGGTTGTCCTTCTGAATAAACAGGATTCAGATTTTTTTTTTAACTACTCAAAATGAATTAAGTATCCTGTTTTTAAATCTTGATACCTAATACTGATTGAGTGGAAGTGAGCATATCTGCCCCATCTGTTGTCTGAGAGATACATAAGGTGTCAAAGTATGTCTAAAATTTCTTCCCAGTGTTCAGAAACAGTTACATTTTTACCTTTTGGAGAAAGCCATGGGGAAATTCAGGAGAATCTCAGGTGAAGTTCAGGTAGTTCACAAATTATGCAGTGGCCTCTCCCAGACAGCCCAGTTTGCCTCTTCTTCAGGACACTTCCAGGTAGACAGCTTGATCAGTTATTGATTCTGTCCACATTCTGAAAACTGGCAAAGTGATGCTGACTACTGCTTTCCAAAAGGTTACAGTTCTATGTGTTGATAAATGATGGGTAAGCATTACCATAAGTAAACAGCCAAGGTGCCTGATGGAGAAAAGTCAATGAAAGTAAACAGCACATAGCCTGATTAAGTCGGCCCCAATTCAGAATTAAAGGGACATAAAATTATCTGCTCTTACCTGGCATGTATGCTTATTAACTACATTTGTTTCAAACCTGCAGATATAGAAAAGACAAGCTCTACATTGCATGAATTCTGACTTTTCTTGTTGAGAGACTATCAGCAATATGAGACTATAGCACGGTAAGCAACAATATAAGTTGGTCAGTTGCTGGTTTTTTTTTCCCCACAATGTTTCTTTTAATAGGAAAATAAGACATCTTCGTAGTCCTCAATATGAGCAGGTGAAGAAGATGAAGGCTCAGGAAGAAAAGCAGCACCAAAAAAGATGTGGTGAATTGGAAAGACTGAATGAGAAGAGATTCCAAGAAAGTGAACACAAATGGTAGTGCAGGGGCACAGGGTAGTGTGGGAGTACCTGGCTGCCAGGTTGAGCCTGAAAAGTTAAGAGAAGAAAGTAGAAGCTTACTTCTACCCTTGGATCTGTACATACGGGAGCATGGGAATATCTGCTGTCTTGGAACAAAAAGAACCTTACACAGGTCAGACCCAGCTCAGTTTGATACCCAAAGTTCACTGTTCATGAGGGGGAAGATGAGCAGAAAGATGATTAGAGGGATGGAGCACCTCTCCTATGAGGGAAGGTTAAGAGATTTGGGATTGCTGAGCCTGGAGAAGAGAAGATTTTAGGGTGACCTAACTGCTGCCTTCCAGTACTAGAAGAAACCCTACAGGAAAGATGATGGGAGATGCCTTTTTACAAGGGCACATAGTGATAGGGCAAGGAGTAATAGCTTTAGACTTTAGATTAGATATTAGGTAGAAATTCTTTACTGTAAAGTGGTGAGGAACTGGAACTGGTTGCCGAGAGGAATTATGGATGCCCTACCCCTGGAAGTGTGCAAGGCCAGGTTAGATGGGGCTTTAACCAGCCTGGTCTAGATGGAGCTGTCCCTGCCTATGGCAGGTGGGTTGGAACTGGATGGTCTTTAAGGTGCCTTCCAACCCAAACTGTTCTGTGATTCTGTGATTTGCTAAGTCATCAAGGCTTTTTTCCCTCTGGCATGTCTACCACTGGCATCCAAGACAGCTATCCTTTCAGGCAGTGCAGAGATTTTCATTTCCCTTTGGACTTCTTGGCTCCCTGTGTCCATCCCCTGAAGCAGCTTGGAAGGACAATCCCCACCTCAGGGGACAAGGGCAAGGTGGAAGCCACCATATGCAAGTTCTGCAAGAGACTGCTCGGACCAGAGCGTTAGATTACACTTCTGTCTGAAGCTGCTGCAAAACTACGTGCTCAAGGCTGAATCATTCCCCTGAAATGAATTCTCCATGTGAGGCAATTCAGCAACTCTCTAGTGGGGTGTTAGGTTTTCTCATCTTGTCCTTGGGCTGTAAAAATGCTCTTGGCCGCTACCAAGCAGTTCAGAAAGGAGAAAAAGGAGAAAACCACTTCTCACAGTGTTCATTTGACTGAAACTGTAATTAAATCTGTTTTTCTCACCTCACAACATCCCTGTTGTATCCAAGTACAGAGTAAGAATAAAGTGTATGAAGTCTATGCTCTTCAGTGGAAAAAAAAATAAAAAGGTGAGGTTTGAGAAATTTCAAATTGCTCCCTTTCTTCTAGCATGAATTAAAAAAACCTTAAACCTTTGGCCTCTAAATTCATCCACTCACTCCTGGGGGAAAAAATAGTTATATTTCATGGCATATGCTAGCAATAATCCTGTTTACCTCTGAGTAGACTGGAAGATTAAAGTTTCTGCCAATCTACTGAGTGAACAGTCAGGCTGCAGCCCTCTGTATATTACAAGGCAATCAGAGCTCACTTTTAATTAAAGCACAATGTAGCAAATAACTTATGGAGACAGTTATTAGACATCTATTATTAGACAGTCACACATTAGATTACCCCGGAAACTGCACAAATTTAACCTGAAGAAACAGTGGTTTAAGTAAGCAGTACCTATACAACTTCAGGCACACTGTGCATGCCTAAAGATGTCTATGGATGCATAACACAAAAGAATCTCAGTTCTGATGTGTCCTTCCATGCTACTATGAGGTAACATTTGCTACTACTATGAATAACATTTGGCATGTATTTATTTATTTTGATTCACCCCAAAGCAATCTCTCTGAAGGAAGCTGGGGTCTGGAACATCACCCATTAACACCAACAGGATGACATAAAGCACAGAATGTACAGTCATTTATCGTGAAGATTTCAAAATACTTACAAGGTGTTCATCAAAAGCCTTTACATGTTTTTAACTGTGAATCTGTAGCAGCACATCTGTGAGATTTTTATACATGATTGGATGGATTTTCTAGTGTATCTGTCATTGGTTAACTGGGTTAATTAGGAGAAAAATGTCTAAGACTCTCAACATTACATTTATGCTTCAAACTTGAATCTTTCACAAAAAAAAAATCCTTGCAAGGACCAAAAATGGTACTTCTTTTTTATTTAACCTGATTCTAAAAACTGAAAATTAAAAAAAACCAAAACAAAACAGGTGAAAGCCCACTAGTGCCAGTTAGCATTTGAAGAGAGAGCCTTTTGTGAACCTTGCTATTAAAAAGGCCATGATAGTAGGAAGCAACTCTAATTTGGCTATGAATCACAGAGCTATTCACAGGAAGAGTCTTAGCAAAGACAAAGGCCCTGCTGTCCATTATAAACCATGAATTGCCTTCAGATGAATGCAGCTTGTCCTTCGATATAAAGCTGCTCGTCGCAATCCAGCCAGCAGTCTCCATTGTTCACCCTAATGAAAATGCACTCTGGAACAGAGAAACTCTCTAATTCATTACAGGGGAGACTAATTTTTTTCCAGCAACTGCTTTGTACTGAAAAATTTTAAAATCTCCAGTGAAAGCAGAAACAGACTTTATTTTTTTTTCCACACAGAATTTAACCTTTATTTGCAAATGGCAAAAACACCTTTTTCTTAAAAAAAGACAAATAATAATGGTGTTCCTTTTGTGTGTATTTAGCAGAAAGGTAAATCTCAAAGAGCTTTCCTCTACACCATCTTTAGAAAGAATCTCTTTTTTCTGGGTTTTATTAATCTATGGAGGCTTTGAACAAGACGAAGCAATTTGGCTACATTTATCTTCTCCCAGACTCCTTTCAATTAATATTTGTCTAATATTTGTTAATTGCTACTAAAGATGCTGTCTCAGGTAATGCTTTTAATTTACCTACTGAGCTTGGAACTGCAGGATAGAAATTGTATCTGTGGGTATGCCACTGTAGAGTAGCAACAATAGCTTTGGGCTACAGCTGCTAAAAATAACTTGCTCTGTGCTGCAACTCAGGCATAAGAGATTCAGACCATTCATAAGAACTGCAATTAAAAGCATCAAATGGAATGGAAATACCCTTCTCCATCACTGGCAATTCCTTTTTGATGAGTCTATGCAGTGGTGGAGTTTTCCTCTCATTTTGTGTGTTTACTGTTATATGAAAGGCATTTTTAAAATTTCTTTGCTTATTTCTTTGCTTATTTCTATATGAACAGCATTTTTTTTTTTATTTCTTTGCTGCGAACCAGTAGTTTTAGAGTAGACAAAGGGAAGTGGGCATAATTTTAATTTCAGACAGACAGCAAGGAAAAAAGACAATTTTTCAAGGACAAACAATGTTAAGACTGCTGGCAATTTTTAAAAAGCAATTAAAACAGTATTCTTCATAACAAATAGAACCCCTTCATCATTTAAATAAAATGTGGCCTCCTGCATATATTTAATTAGCATATTTTCCTTCACAAAGTCTCTGTGGGCATGGTTGACCTACTCTTACCAAAGCACACATCCTTGAAAAGCAGTCCCACTGAAGCTGAAGAGATTGATCATGCAAATAAATCTCCCAGCACCTGGGCCTCAGAATAAAAACTGCACTGTGACAGTCAGAGGAAAAGCTGAACCCCTGCCTGGCAACCTTGCTGGGAAACTGGCTGTCAGGGAACCGAGCAAAACCTGAGGCAGCAACTTGTACCACACGCTGGGATGGCTCAGGGGATGGGGACAGGGGATCTTTTTCTCAGCTTCCTTCTTTCTCAAAAAGCAATCCTGAAAGGCACATGGCTGCTGTGACTGGAGCAGCTGCTGACTTTGCAAGGAGAGGTGGACAAAGCCCCTGTCCTGCATGGCCAGCCCTTTTCCTGCACACTGAGCAGCACAGCAGTGGGAGCGCAGCTTGCTCCTGGTACAGCACTGGCAGCAGCACCCCGGGGGAGATGCCAGCCAGGGACTGTGCCGGGGCTGCTGGGGCACTCAGCCCCCACGTCCTGCACAGGGGCAGGCACAGGAGGAGCCCTGGCACCTGGCCAGCTGTCCGGCCACCTCCGTGCCACCCAGGCCACAGGTCACTGCCCTGCGCTGGGAGGAAGCGGCTTAAATCAGCTCCAGCAGTGCATGATTTATTTGCTCCAGTACTCAGGCTGTTCTTCACCTGTTTTACCTGTGCTTTGTCCCTTCTCTGCTTTCACAAGGGGGACACAGCTCCTGGACAGTGGTGACAGCTGTTGCTCTGCTGTTTTCTTCCTCAGGATACCCACTCTTTGGGACAGGGGAAGGGATCTTCTCAGCTGCAGCAGCAGCAGCAGCAGCAGCAGCAGCAGCACAGACAGAGGTTTAACTGTCCCATCAATATCAATGATCTAATCGGGACTGAGAGTACCAATAAAAAAACTTCCTTCAAGTAGGAACAAACTGAACAACATCTTTCCCCTCCCTTAATTTTGTTCTGCCAACATAAAACAAAACAACTTCCTTATGAACATGTCTTTGGGTCAAGACATCTCTTCAATCTGAAACAAAATGTTCCATCCTGTGGCAGACATACAAAAAACAACAGGGAATGAAGGACTGTCTGCATCTCCACCACTGCTTCCTTCTTCCAGACTGAACTGTGAAGGGGACACTTCTGGGACCAGAACTCCAGGCTCTAGACCCAGTTCTCACTGAAGGGGTTCCAATCTACACCTCCTGTGAAATGGGACAGCCACTGTGCTGTGCCACTCTCCTGCTCTTGACGGTGAATGCTTTAGCATTTATAACAAGTGTGTTTCAGAGAGGTAAATATTGAGGAAACATATATTGGGATTTTTTTTTTTTTAATCCTGCTGGTTAAGGCACTGTCGAGACAAGAGAACAGGCAGCAGTGAACACAGCTCTCCTACGTTTTGCTTGACAACATTAATCACTGGACACTGAAAAAGCAATAGAGACATTGACTGTCCCTCCATCAAGATATAATGACTCCTCAACAGCCTAACATGTTTACAACTGAAAGTACTTGGCAAATTTGATCCAAGTCCAGGTAGATTTTGAGCTGTACAAAACCACCTTTTGGCAAATTTTCTATTTGAACTACTTGTAAATTTAAATCTTGTTTTGCTATACTGTTGCTCAAGGACAATGACTTATAAGGAGTCATTTAAAAAAAAAAAGCTGTATATTTATTCATATTTTTGTGAAAACTGAATGTGTTTTGCATGTGAAATATTTCCTGTGTTAAATTCATTCTCACAGTGCTGTTTTCCATACTAATCAGTACTCAGTATATTCAGCATATTCAGACTGATATATCAGGATGATAGTGGTTTAGTACAACTACTAAATTATTCATGTGAAAACATATGCTGCACTAACACTGCCAGAGTGTTTATAAGCAATACGTCTAGGGAGAAAAAAAAAAAGAAAAAAAAAGAAGAGACAAGAATTATCCACAAATTAAATACAAGAGATCTTGCAAAATTATCATTAATACGATGTGGTGGTATGCTAATGAAAATTGCTGATTCACCAAAATAGGAGGCAATGTCCATTAGGTAAGAATTAAAAAATCAAGTTGGAAAGAGTGCTGTTAAAAAAAACAGGGATTGGCCATAAGGGAATATGGCAGAGCTGAGGGTTATTTTCACAAGCTATCTATATGGTCAAATAAAACAAGGATCAGGTAGGAGAGCCTGAGACATTTACAAGGTGGGCAGAAGCAGCGCCACTAAGCAATAAAGGGAGACATTCAAACTTCCCCTAAGCCAGGGAAAGCACCAAAACCATAGATCCATGCAGCATCTGGCCAGTGTGCTAGCATCTCAACACAGAGCCTTTTCTGACAACCACATTGCTGTTCCAGGACAGACAGACTCCCCTTGCAGATGGCACCATGCATTCGTAAGTTTCCTGCCCAGGAACAGTTCTTAGACAGACATGTATTAACTTCCAAAGGAAAAGCACTCCCAGGATCATCTGTTTTTCACAGCTATCATATAGTCGGGTATAACATCTGAGGGTATTTTGTGTTATTTCTAAACTCTCCAATCCATCTTTTACAAGAACTTTTAAGGTCAGCAGAGAGCAACACGTGCAGCAAACAGATTTACTGGGCAGATTAGCTAAGTGACCTCATAAAGCGAACAAAGCATGCTGCTCTTTCAATCAGCATCTTTTTAAATCTGTTAACTAGCACTGAAATATTTGCTTTGACACGAGAGTTTGCTGCAAGTGTTTCCATGGTGATTCTTGGCCTCTCAACTGTGGGCACGATTTCAGCTAACTCTAGCAGACAGAATGGGTTTAGGGATATCTTCCCAGAGAGCCTTCAGACCATTTTCTGCACAGACCCCAGGAAGAGCTGCAATAGAGACAGGGATGAGGAAGAGGGTGGTCAGCACCTTCAGCAGGCTGTGAGCTCAAGGATGATCTTTGGTGTTAAGGGCAAGGGGTGCAAATTTTCCTTCCCACTGGTAAATCTATTCCCAAAATGAGATTAAAGACAGGAGATGCAGGACGGTGTTTTCCCAGATTTTCCAGAACTATGCCTGTAGCTGTAGCACAGCTCTCACTCAGCAGAGCAGCTGGCTGTGGGCTCCAGCTGTGGGCCTGCAGCCCATTCTCTGCAGGCCTCTTGAGACCCAGTAAAACCACTGCTCTTGGACAGCCCTCTGCTACAGACAGCAGGAAGACGTCAGGCCACGCGAGCAAAATCCTTTCTTCTAATCACTGACTGCCAGCTAATCCTGCAACAAAAATTCTCATCCACCTTTCTAAACAGCTGAACTGCATTTACTGGTATTGCTCCTTCCAAAACCTCTAAAGTACAGCTATATACAAATAACATCTGGACACTGGTTTGTGCAACTAGCATGATTATATTTTTTACACATTTTATACTGCAAACTGCATGTGATCAATCTTTGACCTTTACTAAGACGGTTTTAATTTTTTTCCAAATTTCTTTTGAACTCAATTTTTTGCAACTTATTATGACCTGTGACTTCTGCATTCAATTGTTTTCACATTGTTCTCAAAATTATTTTGGCACTTGAGGATTGAAGAAGGAAGAGGAAAACTGTGGCTCCAGTGAGATTACAGGCTTGTAAATTTCCTTCTTTCACTGTCTCACTGTGCACCCACGACTCTCTGCTCTAAAGCAAGGGGTCATCTTTGCTCTAAGTAGATATACTGTCAGAGTAGTTTGATTACAGGCAACAGTGCAACACTCACTAAGTCCATGTAACATTAGAAGAACATTATAGATAATTCTATAATTAGGAAGAATTACAAATAATCCTCCAAATTATGAATTTGGACCACTTGTATCCTGGGCTGCATCAAAAGAAGTGTGGCCAGCAGGTCTAAGGAGGTAATTCTCCCTCTGTGAGACCTAGCCTGGAGTGGTGTGCAGAGTTCTGGTGTCCCCAACATAGGAAGGACATGGAACCATTGGAACAAGTCCAGGGGAGGGCCACAAAGTGGAGCATCTTCTCTGTGAGGACAGACTGAGGAATTTGGGACTGTTCAGCCTGGAGAAAAGAAGGTTGTGTGAAGACCTCACAGCAACTTTCTGGTATCTGAAGGGGGGCTACCAGGAAGGCAGAGAGTGACTCCTCATCAGGAACTGAGTGATATGACAAGAAGTAAGGGGTACAAAATGAAGAAGGGGAAGTTTAGGTTAGATATCAGGAATAAATTCTTTACTGTGAGAGTGGTGAGATTCTGGACAGGCTGTCCATGGACGTTGCGGATGCCCCGACCCTGACAGCATTCAAAGGCAGGTTGGGTGGAGCAAGGTCCATCTTTCAGGTTCATTCTAACCCCTTAAGATTCTATGAAATACATAAATAACAGGCTATAAATATTATGCATGTAATAGTACAACAATATAAATATTGGATCTATTTTACAAAGTATTATGTATGCTATATATAATATTATGCATCAGTAGGACATCCATATACATAAAGCTGTACAAACCTGTGTACATCTATATAAAAAAATTATGGAACATGCTATGGAAGCAAAAATATGTTATAATAATGAAGAGAGCAAACATGCCCTTTAATAACATCTATGCTGCAGAGTGGCACAGGAGTAAGTATCCTCCTTAACAAGCCTTTGAAAGTTAATGATATAAATTTAATTAATAATTATATAAATGCTAATTATATAAATTTAATTAATTTTAATTTTAAATTATATGAGTGGTTTTATAGCTGCATGTCATCATGACATACAACACCTCCAAATTTCTATCAGCATATTTCATACTGGAGTTACTTATATGTCCACTGGGTTTTGGTGTGTAGTACTTGCTCTTTCTTTCTTGTTCTGTTGTTTTGAATAGGGTGAAAGAAACTCAGAATCAAAGGCCAGGGTCAAGTCATACAAGTATTAAATGTGCACTGCAGAGAGCATTTCCATTTTGCTGTCACCAGACTGCTGCCAGTTAGCAGAGAAGCACATTGCCCAAGCAGGCTTTGCACAGGCAACCTTACAGCTCCCACAGGCTCAAATTGCAGTTCTGTGTGATGGGATGTTGCTGTCCGAGGAACAAAGACACAAAGACACTAATTCATCAGAAGGTAAAGAAGGTTATTTTTCATTAAATTTTATTAGTTTATATAGACCCGTTCGCTACTACTGAAAGTTGATTGGTTAACAGCAATGACACTCTTCTATTATTATAGGTTAAGTGAAAGGGACAATATGGAAGGTGTTTATGAAAAACAGTGTAAGAAAACACCACTTGTTGTTTTGAGAGCGAACTTACCAACAAAGATTTGTTTATATAATTTCCTGGGAAAGTGAAAAGTCTTTCTCTTAGGAAGCAGCCAGCAAGCCTGCTGCTAGAACTTCTCACAGAGCCAGATTCTCAGCTCCACAATGGGATGTTTCTCTTTGTGGGGTTACTGACACCCTTCACCTTTGGGCAGGATACTGAGAAGTGACACACAGTAAGGGAAGAGCCAGGAAATGACACCTGACCTGCCAAAAGCAAAATGTGTCCTGACATATTTACCAGCCTGAGCAGAGCCACAGTGTCATCAAACAGGAGATTCCAGTTGCTCCGAGTCTAGCAAAGGAAGAACAAAGGAAGAAGCAGTCCCCACTTGGCTCCTCCCATCATCCCAATGCTGGTCTCCAAGACCATGTGCCACTCACCCTGCCAGTCCCTGGGAAAGGCACCCTGGGCCACGTGCAAGGGAACACCCACCTGGCTGCAAGGGACTGCAGAGTTGTTTGGGGCTCTCAGAAAAAGGTGATATAGGGCAGGCCAAAACTCGCCTCATACACCTGTCACTGATAAAGACAAATCGGGGCGTTTACTAAACCTTATTTTTCTCCTGAATTCTTCATTCTGATCTCTTTAATTTTACTGGGGGTGAATGATCTGTGATTTGATTCTGACTTTCACAGACAGTCCTGAATAATGTATTTATCTGAGATATAATCAAATATGGCAACCAACAGGACTCTCTGGTTCCCTAATGACTTTCTTTCTCTCTTGTTGTTTTATTTTTGGTTTTGTTTCCATTCATCATGCAAATAGTTTGTGTTATTTTCTTGAAACAAGGATATTTTTTCGTTTATTCATCTCCAGACATGAGCTATCACATGCTAAATAAATATTGAGTATTAAGGTGTTAGATGAGAAAAAAATCTCTTTTTAGGCTTTAGTATGAGATTTGTATAACCTACAGAATTCTTAATGCACTTGGAGATTGACTTTTATTTCTGTTTTTAGCCTTCCTATTTAATTTGACTACTTACATAAAACAAAAATGAAACTTAAAATGATCTCCAATCGAATATTTGAACCATGCCATCATGCCAACATAGTTGTGTAAAATACAGCTGAAGCAATAGGGGAGAAATAGGAAAATAAACACACACTTGAAGATGATTATACCTAGAGAAAGGATATGAAAAAAAGCAGCATAATTTTTCAGGAAGTTAGGCAGTAAGAAGAACTATTACAGACAAAATGAAGTATTCCTGGTTGGAATGAAGCAAGAATATTTCTGGTTTTGACATGTACCAGCATTTCTACCAAGACTGTTTTTACCAGTACCTTTAAAATACAAATAATTTTTGTTTCTCATCTGAGAAATATTTTATTTTAGTTTTGCTTTGCTCTCCTTTGTGGTTCCAAGACAATAAAGAAATATGACAACGCATTTAATTAACTTATCATGTATGATATTTTCCATCAGTAAAAGAGACACCAGCAATAACCACACCAAATTCTAGTCATTAATCATATTGCTTTCAGTCCTTTTATCTTAGCATTTATATATTGCCTTAGATTGTGCAGAATTTTACAACAGACATATGGTTTTTCATCTACCTGCTAATTTCACGTTGAGAGATTCACTACAGTGACTATAGCAGCAGTTGTGTTTAATTAGAGCATTCTTGTCAGCTGGGGAAGGTAGGAGAGAAATTATTGGGTAAAGTTTCCATATAAAATGTCCCTGGTGGAGATAAGTGCAAATAACAATGAGAACCTCAATTCCCTCCTCTAATCCCCTCTTCCTAGGGTTGTTTACCACTGAGAAGGAGCTCAGTGGTAAAACAAACAACTGGTTTTCTGGAAAAACACCAGGGATGCATCAATCTGAGGATGTGCCAAAGGAAGCAGAGGATTTGTACTTATTTCTGCCAGCATCTGTGCTCTGCTGATGTGGTCAGCAGGCTCTTGGGAGGACTGGCTGTGTCACAGTGTCATCTGGAGGGCAGAAAACTGTGTATTCCTGAAGGTGCTAAACCTGTGAGTTCTGGGAGTTACAAATCAAATCTAGCCCATGACTCTCTGTATTAAGCTTTTTGTTGGTGCCTTGTATTGCATTCTAAAACTATTAACTATTACCTCTTAACTATTATTACTGGATCACACCTGGCACTGTACTGGAAATCCTTTCAGCTTTTACTATTCACAACCTTATGAAATCAAAATTAATTCAACATACACACAGGTAGCCATGTGTATGTATGGAAGTTTATAGAGAAAAGTGATCTCTAAGCATCCTGTTCAAAGAGATGAAAGAGCACATATGTGAGTATGCATGCACTGGAACAGATTTATGTGTTTGTATATAACACAATATATACAAACACATAAATAATGTGCTCACAAACACAAATGAAAGACATAAATATTTTTAAAAGTTAGGATTTGCACCACATTTTGTCTTTCACTGATGACTTTTTTTTTGGAAATGGACAGTGAAGAATGGTCACATCAGTGCCTGAAAAAAATCACATCTACTTTAAAGTTATTTTAAGAGTTATCTTTAAAGTTATTTTTGAAGTTATCTAAGAAAGAATCTAATGGTGCTTTGGAGAGGTGGGGCTACTGATGGGAGGATGAACACGAATAGAATGGTTAGAATATGAATAACAGGGAAGGCTCATCAGAGGATAAATGAAAACAAAAAACCTCTCCCTTTCTCAGGAGATGTAGTATCTCTGTAAGGTGTGAGGCTCATTGAATCCATAGTACTGAGAGAGACAGATATCTCCCTGAAAATGGAGAGAAAAGAGTACGATGAAAAAGGCTTTGATAAAAAAATTAAAAACTCTCTGTCCCCCAAAATACCATAACCCAAAACATCTCCATGTTTCAACAAATATCATATGTGTTCTATTTGTCTAAGATTACTTAAGTTTTCATAAGGGATTTCATGCTCAGATTTTTCTGTTCAGATCCTAGAAAGTTTAGTCAAAATGCATTACAAGACAGAACTTGGTTTCACTTCAGACATAAATGCCTTATGTAAATTCTTCAAATAAGGGTGAAGAAAGCACCCTTACTTATGACAGAAGCAAGACTGTTAGTTATGGACTACTTCTAATATCAGATAGCAAAAAACTTAATGAATGAACACAAGGTACATTTTTTCCCAAATCTGTAATTTCAGGGCTCTGTTTTGTCTTTGAACACAACACATGATTAATCTCAGTGTAGGATTTACAAAATCCGCTTTTAGCTATAGGATATACTCAAAAAAGAGGAAGTAAAATGTGGCTTGTGCTAAACTTAGCAGCTTTGGCAATTAATGCAACTTTATTCATTGATTCAGTCAAGTGAAATAGTTTGCTAGAGAAGTATTTGAATTGTTCCTGCAATACTTGAATACTACTTTTGAATACTACTGCCTATCCAGCCAAATGGGCTTTAGGATAAAGAAGGCAGGGTGATTTATTTGTAATCCCTTTAGTTGCTTTTTTATTTGTTTTTTCAAATTGCAGAGACTAAAGAATATCATACTTACCCAAACCCTTGGATTATTTCCATGCAGAAGATTTGACCTTAATGCTTTGTGTATGTAATAAAATCAAATGGGTTCAAATGATCCTGGTACAGTGACGCATTCTTGATACTGTCTACTTATTTTAAGCATGCATTTCTGGTAACTTATGCCCACTCTTTCTCTACCAGCACATGATAGGGCTCAGATTCACCTTCAATAAAGGATTATATTATGGCAAGTCCTGCTTATCCTGGAAGCATTGATGAGCGGGGAGGTGAGCTGGTCAAACTCCCTTTCACCACCCTTAGGGTGTCTTAGCTATGTTTTTATTTCAGCATCTGCCTCAGGATGTATTTCAATTAAATTTAAATGTGGAAGGGAACTTCGAATCCCACATCGTATATTCTTCACCAAGGAGGAAGATAAATTTCAATATCCACTGGGAACAGTTTCCTGCTCAATGCAATCCCCTACCTTTTGTCTGCTCAGACCCCAACCTCACTGGCCTCATCTTTCTCATCTTTCTCATAGTTATGACCTTTAAGAGCCCCTATCAGAAAACCTCAAGAGGAGATCTCTGATGAGACCACACCAAGGAAATAAACAGTCCCAATTGCTATGGCATTCCTCTCATTGCTTTGGTGTGTGTGTAAGGGATGAACTGAGTACCCAGGACTTTAAGATTAATTTAATGCAGAATGGAGCATGAGCTTTTAAAGGAGGAGAGGGAACAGAAACCCAGTTAGTCCAACAAATAAAACCAGAAATTATGTTGAAGGAATATAGTTTTATTCTGTATAATGCAAAGAATGAGGATGTGAATGAAATGAATGTTTCTATGTACTGAATGGAACACCTAACAGGATAATTAACTTTAAAACCTGCTAAAAGCAAGTGAAGACCCTCAAGTCAGAAGCAACCTCAGTCCTAAGAAAGACAAGTATCATCTCCCCATGTCTACTACAGTGTCATATATTGAAAAATATATTCTACATTTTAGGTTACACTTTGGAGTGGCTTTTAAATTATTTTACCCAGCATTTCAGCATCTCTGCTCATATTTCACTGAGTATGTCGGACTAGAAAATTAAATGTTTTGCTGGAAGTCACTTCAGGTGGGCAGTGGTCCAGGGCTGGTGAAAGTGCTTTACTGTGTCTCCCCTGGTTGTGAAATTATGGTAATATTGACTATCATTACGTTCTGCTGTCCTATAACTTAATATGCAAAGAGATACTAAAAATACATGAAATGGTTAGGATCACCTGTCCACAAGGCTGAGTAGTGAGTACTCCTGTGTAAGAATGAAGTGAATGGCTTGCAGTACACACAGACTGATCCAGCAGATTAACAGTCACTCAAACTTTTGATGCCAAAATACTCAGAACAAGGCCAAATGCAAAAGCTGCTCAAGGGCACTGCTAGTATCAGGTGCGAGATGAAGACAGTCACCATGTCCTCAAACAGTGGAATAAAATTATGTGTCAGGAAAATCAGAAATAATGGCTAACTTTGCATCAAGTCCTCCAGTCTCAATGTATCAGTGCAATTCCACCCTATCTTTGCAGGAATATGTGAACTAGAGGTCTTTTGTTCAATCTTGAATGCCTAATCCTTTTGTTTTCCCCCTCCCAACTACAAGGAGCTTGCAAGAGTAGTAGCTAGAACTATGAAATATTCAACTTGGAATTCCATTTCTGAAAAATTCTAATTAATCTCTGAACATTTTTATTCTTATTCATTTGCTTATATTGGGGCATGTGCTGTTTTTGAATTATGTAATTATACATAGTAATCCTTAACACAGTTCTCTTCTTACCACTTCTTGTGGTAACATCTATATATGTTATTAAAGTGTTAATAATTATGAATATGGATCCCTAACTATGCATATTAAGGCCATAAGTTTTCTTTTTAGATTCCATGCTTCTGATTAGCATTCATTTCATACCAGATAAAAACTTCTTCCAAGGTTATCTGCTAAAAAGCTCCAGGCATGTCCTACAGTTGTTCATTTCTCATGAAGTTCACTAGCAAATGCTCTGTTTGAAATAATTCAGAAGTGATCTCTTCTTCTTTTGCAGGGGTTTGGTTGTTTGCTCAGGGTTTTTTTCATATTACCTAATGGTACTGGGCAAGTATACAGAGATCAATGCTAGTGTCAGTAATGTCCCTCAGAAATCGTTCCAGTGTGTTTCAAAGACTTCCAAAACAAATAGATGCAGCTCAGTACATCCCCTGAGGAATCATCACCTTGTCTTCTAATCAAGAGCAACACTGAATCACAGAATGGTTTGGTTTGGAAGGGACCTTAATGATCATCTAGCTCCCATCCATCCTGCCACAGGCCAGGGACACCTTCCACCAGACCAAGCTGCTGGAAGACCCATCCAATCTGGCTTTGAACGATTCCAGGGATGGGGTATCCACAACTACTTTGGGCAACCTGTTCCACTGCCTCATCACCCCTGCAGTAAGGAAACATACTGATCTGGTCAATTGCATGGAGACAGATTAAAATTAGGGTATAGTAGCTTGCTCAGGCTCTTTCTTGGATAGATTTCTCTAGCTGAGACTTCTCTGTAACAATACAAGTAAGCTTACAGATTCTTTGTGTCTGGTGAAAATACTGCTAAAATCATCAAAGAGGTTCATTTTTCATGAAAGTTGAATGGAAATGTGCTACCCATTGTTGGAAGGTGATGGCCATGCAGGTCCCCTAACTACCTTTAGTTGTGCTGTGCTGGGTACCTGCAGGTGGAGCAGAAAGGGCTGGTGTGGCAGGACATACTGGCCATCAAAGCCAGCCAGCACCATCATCCTTCCCTGCACACATTCTTCCTCCCAGGGCTTGGTCCTGCACTGCTGCAGGGAGACCAGAGACAAGCATCCACTTTTGTCATTGGGTATTTAGTCCCCTCTAGGCAATGCCTGTAATATTCTGCTCTAAGAGCTAGTGTTTACACAAATCTAAGCTAGACAACTGATTAAAGTATTTAGGCCATCTAATTTAACAAGTCACTAAATATCACCCAAGACCCAAGCCCAAGATAAGAAGGCAGCAGGATGGAGCAGAGAAAATAATTTGCTATCTGAAGACAGGTCAGAGCCTCATGTAAGGAAAAAATAAGATGGTTCCTGGATATCATAAAATCACTTAGCAAAACAAATCAGAGCACTACTAGGAGCTTTAGAAATCTATCCCAAAACACTGAATAATCAATAAGTTCATTTATTAAGTCTTCAGATTGGTGTCTTATTTAACAAATGTGATCTGTGAAAAGGACAGAGACCTATAACCTCTGTTTTACTGAAGGCTTCTTTCAGGACCCATGGATACCACCATCTGGAGAAATGCAGTAACCTAGTATATACTAGTAATGTTATTTATAACATTCTTATTTCACCTATTCAAGGAAACAAGGTCATCTGAGATATTCCAGTATGTTAGCATTCATACATTCTAAATCAAGTTAACCTGTTCTATAACTTCTTTGTCTTCTCAGGATTGCATCAGAGAACAAAATGGCCCACTGTATCTTATGAAATCTTTTACAATTCAACAGTAACCATCCTTCTTAAAAATTCTCCTAAAACATCTACATCAAATTCAAGAGGTGAAATTGTCCTAGAACAGGACTCCAGGCTATAAAAATAAATCTCCAATATAATTATTTTGAGGAACAAGTGGCAATTAGAAAAGACCAAATTCAAGGACAGTCAGGCACTTTGTGTCTTTGCTAAAAGTCAGAGGCATGATTTACTTTTTCTGTTTGATTAGGTCATCAGAAAAATAGCATAATTAGGAATAGTAATGAAAACTTTGACGTTCAGTAGATAACTTTCAGCCAACTTTCTCTCACAAAGAGGAAACATATGTGCCTTTCAGCAACCCATAACATAAAATACATTTCAGTGCCATATGCTGTCTTTCCTCTCTGGATCCCATCATAGAATTTGTAACCTCTAAAAATGTTTTGGTTGTTTTTTTCACCAATTGCTTCTTTGCATCAGTCATACTCACATTTTTTAACCATAAATTTGCATTTTGGACATAATTTTTTTGTCAGACGTGACAGGGTCATAAAATCAATTCAAATGAGCTGTGCAACTTAACAGATGAAATGGTGTGCTAGGTTTGTTTTCACCACCATGATCATTAAGTACAAGGCTGGCTCATTATGGGAAGACAATGTTTAATCATCCTCCAAATTCTGCAGATGGATTTACGTCTGTGCATATCCCCTTCTGTGATGCTCAACAGCCAGGCACAGTCTGTTCCCATCATCTGCAAACACTACCCTGTTCAGAAGGCTGCTCTGGTTTAGCAGAGCACTTCGGCAACCTGAATAGGTCTTGTTGGTTTCAGAGGAGTTTAAGCCCATACCTAAAGCTAACAAACCTACACTAAGACCACGGAGATTGGCCTGGTGTAGGTGCATTGCTGCTTTTGAGAGCTGGAGTACACCATGAGCTTTGAGGACTAACACCGAGATGGAACAATCTGGCAACTGCGTCTTGATTAGCCAGTGCTGCTACTGCAAATGAAAGAGTGGGAAGAACAAAAACAAAATCTAAGAATCCCCGGAGATCTAAAAGCAAGAACAAATGTTGAATAACTATTTTCTTTACAAGATTAGAAGACATTCCAAGAAGAATTAAAAATATATATCAGCCAATACTTACCCCTGACTTGTCACATTCCTGGCAACAACTTGAGGTTAAGTTATGCTTAAGGGAATCTTATTTTGGTCTAATTTCTCAGTGTAATTATTTCCCTCCCAAAGGGATGACACATGGGGGAGGCACCGCAGTGCTTTGAGGTTCTTTTCCTCAAACAAGACAAATGAGCAATGACACCCAGGATTTTGCCAGTGGGACTCTGTTCCAGCCTTTCCCTTCAGCTTCTTGGCTGAACAAATCATGAAAACCAAAACCTGGCTTCTCAGAAAGAGAAGTCTCAGTGATGCTAAACCTATCACTGAAGCTATGTTTCTAACTTTCTACTCTTTATGAGTATCAGGTTTTAATGATGACTTCAGAAAACACACACAACTCATTGGACAAAAGTTGTTGGCTCATCTAACTCTATTGCTATTGGAGGTATATAGAGCATGGGGTTAATTTTCTTTATTTGACTATCTTATTTGTTTTAAAAATACATAGTTCTTTAAATAATTCAGGAAGAGTAGCACAATTAAGAAGCTTATTCTCGCTCTGTCACTGTGTGCTGGATACTGATGAAATCTCTTGCACAGCTATGGAGAAGGGCACAGCAGTTGCCAGGTGTCAAGGCAGAAAGAGGACATCTGATATATGCCTACCACTGTCTAGAAAGGAGTCACCAGAAAACCCAAGCTGTTGAAGGGATAGAAAGCACATGATGATAAAGCAAGAAACTCAGGTTTTATTTCAATCCTGAGAGGGAGTCTTCAGGACAGTGGACTTCTCAGGTCAGCGAGGTCATAATCAACTGATAACTCAAATGCTTTATAGTGGCAAAGCTACATACTGAAAGTTAAAGCTTTCTTATCAAAACATTAAGATATGCCACTCTGTACATTCAGAAAGAAGAGATTATTAAAAGTGAGGTAATAACAATGCATGACAACAGGAAAAAATAATTATGTTTGGAAATAGAGTGACTAAAAGTAGACGTTCTCCTGAGAACTCACACATACCTGATCAACTGAAGGATGGATCTGACTCACCGTGAAAAACAATGTGAACTGTGACTCAGCTGAAGTACTACAAGGCCCTTTTACTGAGTATTAACCAAGAACTAAGAACTAATTCATCTTCTTACGTAGAAACTAAGGTTGTTACAGAAACTGGGCTATTGTTGTAGCTCACTGGAAACCAGGGATGTAGAACAAGCTGGCACTGGTGGCAGTAAACAAAACAGATATTGGCAGATATGGGGAAAAGATTAAAACTTTTTTCCTAAATGAAAAGTATAGGAAAACCATTTAACAGAGGAGAACAAATAAATCATATGCTTCTATTTGTATCATCTGAGGATGGCAGATATGGAACATCCAGAGGCAAGCAAAGAAATCCAACACAAATGACAGTAAGATGATCCAATTGACCCTGAAACTGGTATTGTTAAGGAGACTTCTTACTCTCTAATCCTGCAAAAAATCAGTGACAGAGCTATGGTGCAAAGCACCTTTGTCCTCAAATTAGTGTCATAAAGTAACCAAGTTGTTCATCTTAATTTTCTCTGTTTTTTTTTAATATAGCCTACCATGTGTTAAAAATAGAAACTTTAATAAGATTATTTTTTAACATTTGGCAGCTTTTTCTACAAGGATAAATTTAAAAGATATTATTCAAAATTTCTCCAGTTGAGCGATCTTCTAACAACTTGCCATCTCATCTCTTTCCCTATATTCTCTGAAAAGGGATTTTTATGTCAGGTTATTTATTACTACATTTAGGTAATGTTATAAAACTTAGCAGAGCCTGCACCTCTGCTTATTCTTCATTTAAAAGACTTACAGATTCAAAGTCATGCACTAAACACGAATCAGCCATTACATAAATAATGATGCATTATTATTTTATTATCATTAATAAATAATAGAAACAACAAGGAATTTTGCCTGAGTCAGAACCCCATAATTTGAATCCAAGACTGGAGTTTGTTCTCTGATGGGAAGAGAACCAGTAACGATGGGATGGTGTGGGCCAAAATACAAGAGGTACCCATTTCATCTCAATAAACACCTTTTTTCCCAGGAGTGTTGAAGCAGGAGAAGTGACTTGATACAGGAAAGGCGTGTGAATATACCTGTGCTGAAGGCTCATTCTTGTGCACATGCAGAAAAAGTGGGACTGCAAGTTATATGGAAATGAACACGTTCTTCCACTCCATCTCCCTTACTTCCCAGGGAAAAGACAGCCTTTTAAATAGACTTGAAAGCAGATTCTTTTTCATGCTGAGAACAAATTAACAACAGTCAGACACTAGTTAATAATGTGGGCATCTGAGAGAAAGGTCTTGTTATTCAGCTACACATAAAAGGAGGGGACAGGCAACTGCTATCTATTTGCCAGTAAATAGTGAGAAAAACATTGGCCACACCACAAAGTAGGAACTGGAAAGAAGATTAATGTGATGTTTTCCAGCAAGATGGCTCATTTCCCCAAGCTCTAGAAAAGCTACATTTAGAGTAACAATGATTTCTTTCACTTTCTAACAATGGTAAGAGAAGGTTTCACAGCCAAGAATCCATTTCTTCCATCCCAGGGTGTGGTGAAGGAGCAGGCATTGCTTCCCAACGTAGCAATCGGGGATTTGTTTTGCAAATCAAGCCCCAGGTTATCACACAGGGACAATAACCAGAGTTATTTCTGCACAACCACCATATTCAGTCATGGGATTTGGAGGCGTACCTGCTATTGTATCAAGGCAAGAGAGCGCTGCCAACTCCATGACTGCTCCAGCTGGCAGCAACACTTCAGGGGTGGCACAGGCAGAACTTGCTGTACTTCATGCACTGAGGTGCTGCTGGGTTTTGCCTACAAACCCAAAGTGTCAGGTGCTGCTAAAGGACCTAGAGGGTGAAGGTCAGACGAAGCTGCACAAGTGTGTGCCAAGGCCAAGCACCAGGTTATGTCGGGGGCGTGATTCAGCAACACTAGGTATGAAAGACAAATGCGGATCGATCCCAAAATGTTGAAAACCCACACAGAATCTCTCAATGAGGTATTTTACAAGGTTAAATTTCAGTGAACTGTCAAAACTTTAAAAAGCAGCTGCATAGCCTGGTTCTAACAGAAATCAAACGATCACAACTGCACTGCTGTTTGGTTTATACAAGCAAAAGTCACGCTTGAGTCTCAGATGGGCTTATTTCACAGGGATAAACAACAACTCTCTTCAGACAGCTTGTTCATTGCCTTCTTGGAGGAAGCGGCAGGTCAAGTTTAAAACTGTTCTAAACGTAACAGTGCAGAAAAAGGCAAAAAGGTGAGAAGAGAAAGAACATTATGATTGTTTGCTTCCTGTCACATTTCTTTCCTGGGGCTATTACCAGCGTTAAATCTGCAGTGGCACCCAGTGATGTATCTCAGAAGAAATCCTCCTGCACGTTGTGGCTCTGAGACTGTCATGACAACCTGTCACCAAAATGCTGAGGGATCTGAAAGACAAGGTTTCCTTTCAACCAGCCTCCAAAGTTCAGCCTTCCTACGCTGTTCTGTATTGTCACCAGAGACACTGAGATCTGAATCCCTGCACTCACATAATTTCAAACAGGTATTGATAATTAATTTCTGCCCAGGGTTCCAAACACTATCGCACTTATATTTAGCCTCTTCGTTATAGTGTTTTGATAGACCGTATGATCTTTAGGCATCTAAAACAGCCACGATCCCTCCAACTTGGACAAATGGCCCTCATTTGCCCTGATGAACAATGCAGTAGGGCAGCTTCCTCCGCATACCTTTTTCTGCCTCATGGGTGACTGATGCTGTCAGGCAGAGGAATGTTCCTCATGCACTTCAAGCAAAATTAAAGGGCTTTTACTGAGGATTTCAGCTAACCTCCCACACTAAGCTGAAAATTCTGAAATAAGCTCAACTTCTACAAATCAAGAGGAATCCAGAGAGGAAGCTCCTTAAACAGGCACAACCCGAATCTGAATCTGAAATGGGTTGAGGAGGGCTTTTTTGCTTTTTTAATGATAAACAACTTCTATTGCATATTGCGAATCGACTGTCACAATAACAGATTGGGTTCTTCTGCAAGAAGCTAACTAGCTAGACGTAATAGAAGTAGACTGATTATTTGTGCATATTGCATTTTGCAATTCTTTATGTTGATGAGTTTTTAGCCTGGTACTTCGAGAGATTTGTCAATCTCTCTTGGAAAAACAATAGATGCTATATGTAATATCACATTATGCTAACAATCAACACTGACTACTTTTTAAGACCAATTTTCTTCTCTAAAACATGAACTGAATTTTAGAAATGTGGCCATTTTCTTCTTAAAAATGCAAAATTCCTGCTGTTTTCCAAGATTATATATTCTAAGTCTTCCAATGCATAATGACAGAATTATTCAATCAGAGTCCTGTAATGACTTGACATTATTTAATTATTTCCTGTTGGACTATTTCCTGGACTTGTCTGTAGCATAGGAAAAAATTGCTTCTATTCAGGATGTCTCTTTTATTTGTTTTGCTGTGACTGATTTAAAAATTAATAAATATGAGGGATTAAACATTTAGGAAGAAGATGCACAGAAACAGATTTCAATCTTTTTATTCACTGGAGTGAGCCCACTGACAATATAGTAACTAATATAGACAAAGCAGATGTCAGAGCAGGATCTGGACTGCTGTGTTTATTGAGCATTCTGTCTCCATTGGAGCTTCTTCAAATTTTACCCTCCAGCCTATCTATGAGGAGATTTTGGCCTACTGAGGCTGACAGTTAATAAATTAAAATAGAGAAAATAATTTGCCGCATTTGAAGCTTATTTGCAGTAAAGCTCCAACTACTGAACTTCATTCTGTGGATTTATCTTTCTCCTTTTAAGCCCCAATAGTGTCTAAGAGGGCTTCAGACTTTCCTGAAATCTTCACCCCTCTCTATGTGAAATGACTTAGTCTAGATCCTTTGCCTCAGATGCTACCATTTCTGCTCTCATGGCCTGGGGCTTGTGTTAGGTCCAACAAATGTCCAACAAAGTGCCATTTGGTGGATATCAATATAGGCAAAACACTAATAAGCAGTCAAGAAATGGGAATCAGACCCTTTCAGATACAGAATATATCTCCAGAATTGGCTTGCATCCAGTCTAACTTCTTCCAAACTGATCTGATTCTTGCTTTCCTTCTTCCAAACTGATCTTCCCCCTCCCAATATGAAGCCCTTTCTGTTCAGAGCTTCCAAGGTTTAGTTAAAAAATGAAAAGCCCCTTCCAAAATCAGAAATGAAGTTCTCAGTCCAGCTGAGAGTCTTGTTTGAACACCCCAAATACATCATATATACTTGTTTACATCTTGGGTACACCATCTCCTTCTCCTTAGAGAAGCAGGAGATAATTTTGAGGCTTCTTTTAAAAGAGGACTGCCAACACCTTCCCATGTTTACTGAAATATTTGTAGGCTTTCCAGTGTGGGTGGCAGCTCAATTGTGCTAGCTAGCAAGTCTTTTACAGAACTTGGCACCACTACTACAAACATGCAGTGGTATGGAAGAAACACCAGTTAAATGTAATTCAGAAGCACTATAAATACTGTACCACATTGTTTGTAAACAAGCAGTAGCAGGTATAAAATTTGGTCTGGAAAATTCATTCTGGGAAACTGGTCACCAGTGAGAAGACATGGGGAGAAACAGTGTGACTTTCTGAATGTTTCGTATCTATGAATGAGGCCTTTTTTTCAGCTGGCAACATCTTTCCAGTTCACCAGAACTGGACCAGAGCTGTCATCTGTTCTCTCTTCACTTTCCTTAGCTGCTTTTATTCTCTAATTTGTTCCAGTTCCCGCCTTTCTGCCCCCTTTTTCCTACCACAAGGCCACTTGGCCACTCTGTCACCATTTGCTCCCTCTGCTCTTGTTCTCTTGTCATGACTCTTGTTGGACTTCAACCTGGAATTCATCTCACCTGGTCTCTGTTGAAAGCGAAGGGTTTGACTTGAACTAGTCATCCACACACCCTCTGTAAGCAATGGGGAGAGAGGCATTCCCAGAGAATGGGACAGCTCATCCTAAGAGAGAAAATCTACTCAAACTCTCAAATTAAAGGCAAATGCCATCTGCAGCACTTAAGAGTTCAACCACCTTTAGCTCCACCACCTCCTATCCCACTGCAACCAACCAACAAAAACTGGCATCCCCATTCCCTGGGAATACTCCTAGCCCCTACATTTCATAAATTTCCATGTAGTCCTACTTCCTTGGTAAATTAGTTCAGAATTTCTTCACAGTGATAGTGGCAATGATGGGGAAAAGGATACAGTAAAAGGCAAATCAGCAATGCAAATGCCTTTAGGCAACGCAGAAAGGAAACATTTGATTGAATTTTACTAAGCTACTCCTTACTTAGCTCTACATTCATTGATGCTTTGTCATCCATACATATAAATCTACACTTTACATCTTCATCATCTCATATCTCAGCATTGGAAGTATTTTTTTTTTTTTTGCCTTTTTGACCTCTCAAGTCTCTTCTTTTCTGGTAGACATTACAAGCTCTACTGCAAAGAAATGGTTTTCTAAACACTTCAAGTATGATTAATCTGCACTTAACAGATATCCTCTCACTCCCCCTTCTCCAAAAGATGAAGCATAATCTGCCTGAAGTCTTCCCCATCTTCTTCTAGTCCTTTCACACATGCTTCACATGTTGATGCATGTAGAGCCAATGACACCTATCATGTTCAGTCTGCTTTCAAAGGAGCACCTTTATCCCACATCTTTGCATTCCCTCTTCACATCCTTCCCATTACATAGCTCTGTGGAAGCTGAAATCTCCCATACTCTCAGTCAGAGGTCTTACTGTCCAGTTTTGGTTGCCAGAAGGGAGCAAAGCAAAATTTTTTAGCTGTCTAAAAAATGTAACCCATAAGGAAATATGTATTAGCTATCCTACCCAAGAGAAGGCTGAGGGCAATTTGCATCAGATTAGTGAAACAGGACTTTTACACTCAGCTCTCCACATCTACTGTGGAAATAATAAGATATAACAGCAAGGAGCATGCAGGAAAATTGGAACAGATTGATTGGGATGGCTGTGAAGATGCCATCACTGAGGGTGCCTAAGGAAAGATCAGAAGTTTGTCAGAAGCAAAGCAGGTGTATTTGATTTTCTGTCCACAGGATTAGCTAAGCACTCTCTTCCTGTCTCTTCAACTCTATTACTCCATGACTCAAAGATAAACATCTGCTGTGTAACTTCATTGTGCTTCTTCAAATATGTCTATATAAACCTCATTCATCATAATCCAGGTGAAGAAAGGGCCAGTGCCTATCATAATTTGTGCTCCCTTCTTCTACCCCTTCAGGCATGTTAACTCATACCATCTGGATCACCTTTCTCTTACCAGCTCACTGACTGTACTGACCACATTAATAAACACAAGTCCCCAGACCTGCACTGTGCAATGGCATGCAAGAAAGACAGCCCTGAGTAGATCACCTTGAAGCCAGACACACACTCTTCCCAAAGCAGGATACAGATCATGTAGAAGCAGCAAGTCACCTCCAAAGCACTCCATTCCAAACCACTCCCTTAATGTACTCAGAAGCATTTGCTGTCCTGCAGGCAAACCCAGCTTATGGCAGCAAAGGTGTTCTTTGTATTTTTCACTTTCACAGTCTCTTAATTTTTAATTATCTAACCTTGTGCCTGAGTTCAAATTTTATGGATGGGCTATCTGTTCTATGAGACATTTGGGGGAATTTAGAGAAAAGTAATTACATTTTTTTTATTTTTAACTTTTTATTTGAAAATGCAGTAGCAATAGCAGCGCTGTATCAGCAAAGGATCCCTGTACCCTCATTCTTGTCCATTTTTTTCCAGCTACCATAATCTGGTTCAATGCCAGACATTATGCCTCCCTGGAACTTCTGCTTGTTGCTATTTTTTTTGTTTTGTTTTTCAAGCATAAACTACAATCATGCACAAAAATGGTGTCGAGAAGAAAAAACATTGTAACTCACTTAAAGCTTTTTACCACTGAGAACAGGGCACAGGCTTTTTTGGGACATCTTTCATATTGATATAGACAAACTCACAAATAGTGATCTTAACTGACATTTCTTACAACCCTAAAAGCCCTAGGACTCCTACCTCAGATTTTTGCAACATCTGAGCCTTTTTTGTTTGGTGAAGCTCTTACTTGTGAGATACAGTAACTAGATCATTCCTCAACTGCCTTGAATGTCAGAGGATATGACACAACCCTCAACATAGCAGTGGAGTCCTGCAGACACCAAGCTGCTCACTGGTAGTGGGGAGGTGGTCAGGAGCCTCAGGCATTGACTCTTTCTCCAAGAGATCTCTGATCACAGACCCAGCATGGGGCTTATCCTGATCTTCCTTCTCATGGGACTGAGCCAAATCCATCTCGTCTCATCTAATCTTTTCCTACAGCTAATATCCAGCCTTCTGGTGTTACTAGTGTTTCTTCTATCCCATTCATCCTTTTGCAATAATGAGATGATCTGGAGGAAGGTGGCTCAGTCAGCCAACAAGCAATGCTTACTGGGATGAAATGCAGTTTATCTCCATTTAATATTAGTCCATATTGTTTACCAGAGATTTCCTTCAGTTTTCCTTGTTTTCTTTTCACAATTATCCCTCATATGTGATGCAGCACCTCTGAATGAGCACAAACTATAAATACTAAAGTGATATTTTTACAGGATAGATAAAATCCTCAGTTCAGATGCATGTTTATGAAAGCCAAAGAGAATAGGAAGAGAGCTGTTCTGGCACTAATGCACCTGATACTGTTGGACTACATGAAACAGAGTTTATACAAACACAGATAATACCATCCCTAGCGGGCATTAGCAATGGATTACCTCCCTTCTTCTCACCTACTTCTTTTGTACAGCTTATGAACACATTATGCAGGTTTGTGCTCAAGCGAAGGAGGTTTGCCACTCATCTTGCATCTTAAAAGCTTGTGTTTCAGTATGTTAATAATGTGGGCAACATAGGCATTAAAAAGGGGATTTGGGCACCTGAACAAAAGATGCCATAAAGTAACTCTGGTCCTGAGCTGCACCATATCCAGGCACAATTACACTTCTGGCCAATACGGGCACTATGAGAACCCTGCCAGGACTGGCTGCACAGCACCAATCCTCTCCATGGGACTTATCCTTGTCCAGGGCGACACACCTGCAGGAGTCAGCATGGGAGATGAGGACATGCTTGTAAAGCACCAACATCAGAAGACTGAGACCAATGGCATAGGATCTGCTTTGCCTTATCTATTGACCACTTCATTGAAATGTTCTGGTCTGAGACAGGGATACAAATTGGAAGATAATGGCTTTGAGCTTGCTGAGATTTTGCCCATTCTAAGAAATAAATGGATTGGATTAATGTTAACCACAGAAAAATTGTCTGAAGATGTTTCAGAGTAAATGTCAAGAAGGCAGAGATTAAAAACCAGAACTCTGAATAGGAATTAAAAGAGTAAAGGACGTTGATAGTACTGTTTACGATGTCTGATCACTGGAAATAAAAAGCTGATGAGCAAATCAGGATGCAAGAGAACAGCAACAGCAATATTTGAAAAGCTCCCTTATTTGAAATAGCTGATTACCAAACCTCAGCAGGAAGGGAAGGGTGAGGAAAGTTATTTTTTATTTTTTTGCCAGTTGATGGCAGGTGTAAGAGATTGAGGGCTTTTATATTTTAACAAGCAGCTGTCCGTGAACTAACAGAATCAGTTAAGTTCAACTGAAATTCGAATTCCAAGTTTGATTTTTTACCATTCATTTCTCTGTATGATTTTGAACAGCTAATGGCAGCAAGAGCAGAACAAAATTAAAAATAAAAAAACAAAAACCAGACAAGAGTTACATGCCCAGAGAGCATACTACCATCTACCAGAGTGTTCAGTGAGGCTTGCTAGAAAGGAAATATAGTCTAGTTTTCTCACCAAATTAGAAACATTCAAATATATCTTTGTGTACACTAAACCCTAAGGGATTGAATATGCTGTGTGAATGAGATAAATATAGTCTTCTGGATTAATCCCTACCTGAACCTCATGTAAAGCCTCCTCACTTTTTTTTTTACAGTTATTATATTCTTATGAGTTTAAAAATTGCTGCTGTGTTGCAGAGGGGTTTCTGTATGAAGATTAGAGCTTTTCCAATGCTTGCCTTAGAAGTATTTTCTAAATTTGGATTGAGCAGGTATTTTATTTCTTTCCACAGAAAGAAATGGGACCACTGATATTGATAGGAATATCCTGAGATCAACTTGTCCAATACCATCCTGCTGAAAGCAGGGTCAGCTAACAAAAGTTGTCCTTGACCATGCCCAGTATTTAGGTGCCAGAACATCTTATTCACCTCTTATTTGGGAAGAAATACTTCATGTTGGTACAGAATATCCACAAATAGCTTCACTTGATTAAAAAAAAGAAAACCAAAGCAAAAACCAAAACAAAACCAAAACCAAACCAAAACAAAACAAAAAAAAGAAACAAAAAAAACCAAAGAGGAATTGCATCCAGTCACTGTAATGGCATGAAAACATGTATATTGATCTGATCAGAAGGCCCCAGAAGTCATTGTATATAATTTATTTGGATGCCATTGATTTGGTAACCAGACCTCAACAAATCAAAAGAGAGGGGGCTGTAATTTGTCACACTGGTTTTCGTCTCTGAATAGATATTTTCTGCCACTTTGTCATTCCAGTTCAATTAGAGAATAGATTACAGTTAAATTAAAGAATAAATCTACCCACAGCTATATGGCAAAACCTATTTAAAATTAAGGAAGGCATACAGTCTTCCCTGAAGGCCCTCACATAATTATTGTGGATTTCAATTACCAAACAATGCAAACTGTAGGGATCATTTTATGAGGGAACACTTAGAAGAGTTTATAGGGCTAGTTTGGACAAATACAGACTCAGTTATTTGTCTTTCAACTAATTCCACAAGAGAAAAATATTTAATGAGCCTAGTCTCATGGTTAGAATGAAGTGTGTGCTCATGAGATTTCCGGATTGAATTTCATGAGAATTCAGGATCTAATCCTACAATTCTTTTCCAAGCATTCTCAGTACAATCAGCAAAAATACATCCTGCTACATGAGTCTTCAGGAATGTATTTCCAAAGGAAAAATAATGATAGCAGCAAACAAATAGTGGTGACTTTGAGATTAACAACATGGAAGAGGATTTCCAAAAGCTCCTGACTGAAGATTATGAATAATATTTGATGCACAGCAGAACAATCAAGTAAATATTTAAGTAGGGATGAAGATCCATTAAAGTGTGGGGAGCTTTGCAATGGTTTCCCTGACATGATTTTAAATTATATGGCATTTCAATAGCACTAAAAATTGCCAGATTTTCTTCTGCTATTGGTGACTTTAGAAGAAATGTAACAACACAGTGCTAGCCTAGTAAGTACTGGAGTTTTAATGGCAGAATAAAAATGACAGTGATTTTACAAATTGCATGAATTTCAAGCCAGCACAACTTTATGAAAATGAACAAGAATTATTAGCAATTAATTTTAGTTTATGCAATTTGAGGTTTAAGAGTAATGAACTGCTTAACTTGTTTATGATGAAAAATAATATAAGCATCTATAGCATCTGATTGATGCTGTGCTAATAAATGTGTTCAGAAACTGAAATACCAGAATTCTATAATGGACAATTTCTTTGCAAAGAAAACAGGTTTTAGGTAATAAGCTTCTCTCAGTCTTCTAATACGTGCTTCATAATAAATGGCAGCACTTTTGCCAAAACTAGAGAAAAAACAGAAGTGAAATTTTCTTCATGACATATCAAGGTATGTGGAAGTTTTGAAGCCGACACAATGCCTTTTGTTTGACCTCCTGTTTTTGACTGCAGAAAATTACAAGCACAATGGAGACAGAATATACCAACTGAGCAGGCTGAACTAAAGGCTTCTAATGCATGTACAGAAATAGCCTATATATATGGAAATAGCACCTACATACATACATACATAAACAAAGCTTTATTCAGACTTCCCATGCCAGTGTTGACTTCATTAACTCCTAAAAATAGCCTTGCAAAAGCTTTTTCTTTACAGGAACATAAATGGTACTATGACTGTCCTATTATAAGCGATGGTAGGCTGCTGTGTTTGTACCAGCCTAAAAGAAGCTGATGTGGCCTTCAAAATCTTCAACTCTAAAGAACCTAAAATCAATAATTAATTTATGAAATGGCTATCTCAAGGAAAACAAAAACTAATAAACAGTTATTTAACTCTTAGAGCACCAGAATCCTCCAGCTGCCAGTAAAATCAGTGCTTTGGAAAATATTTATTGACATCTACACTACAGACTTACTCTCCAAGGTATTATTAAGCAAAACTGACAGGTTGAATGATTGCAGCATTAACAAACAGGTTTTCCTTGGCAGACAGGAAGGCTTATAATTCATGCTAAGATGACATCTGCCATTTATAATTGCTTAAAAAAGACAAAGAAACCCTACTACAGTGCTGCAAAGTCAAGTGTTTTATCTTTTACCCTGATATCCTACACTTTCAGTTTGAAAGCTATTTACTTCTAATATATACAGAAAGTTCCAAGTCTAGAAATGACAAATATAGACCTTGGCAAGGTGACAGTGACATTTGGTGCTTGCTCTTTTGCTACCATTTGCTACATTTTTAAGCATTAAAAACTCTCAGGATGGAGACAGTCAGTAGGAAATTACATCTTTCAGCCAACCAAATGTTGTTCCAACGAGCACTGCCTTAGAATATTGGCAACATAGCCATGATCTAACAAGCTCTGACAATGCATGCAATATTGTCTGGTTACCCATTTGATTCCTGTTAATGAAAAATACTCACAAAAATAATTTGGCCTCAAGCCATTCTAGAAAAATGTAAGAGAGAGTTACCTGGACAAATTCACTAAAAGTAAGTGCCTATTGGAAGTTCCTAAAAGGAAAACTCTCTTTTAATATGCCCTGTGTACCAATGTCCACGTTCACACCAGCTCAGAGGTCTCTGCAGCACAGGTGTGAGCTCACTCACACACAAGTCAGAGAAGAACCATCATTTGCTTTTTTCCCCACTCACATCGGCCATTGGGTATGAGCCCAGCTAACACCCACAGCCTGTGCATGTTGCCTTTACATCCCTGTCCTGCTCAGTGGGCAGATGCCTGGGATGGAGAAAGATACAAAAAATGGTTCTGACATATTTATTTGCCATGTGCAGACCTTCCTCCAGCTGCTGTTTTGCCTACTGGCAGCACATTTATTCTGAAGGATCATAGTGGAGTACTTACCGTGGTTCTTTGTGTGCTATAAAGATGATAAACTCATCTCTGATGAATACATGATAAACTCATGCTACTTGTACTATAGAGTGTTAGGAGCAGACTAAAATAAATTAGTATATGATAGAAAGCCATACATAATACATACTTCCATGCAGCTTTACTGAATAACTATGTGTTAAATGTATCATTTCCTTCTGGATTACTCTGTAGTTTCTTGACTGAAGTTCTCTCCACATCTTTATCTGCTCTGTTATGCAAGGCTTCTTTGCAGTTAAAAACCCTTCTATGGTTCACCCAGGAGCTCAGTGTGATCACATGCTGTGTGACAATGTAGGAAGGTCTCCATCAGGCAAAAAGTATGGAAGTCTGTTCATGACAAGACTTCCTTAAGGACAAAAAGTCTTGCCTGCTGGATTCTGACACTTTCAGGGACTCTTACCAAAATGGTCTTCACATCTATTTTACTGTTTTCTTTGATAGGGGCTCCAAGAAAATTTGAAGTATGAATGAACAAGCTTGGCATTGACTGTCACTATGTGTTATTAAGTACTTGCCTGTCTGAAAAAGATCGTCTGTAGAGAGAACTGGTGATAAAGTTACATACTGAGATTGCTGAGATCTCCCAACAAAGGTTTAAGTTTGGGGTCATGTCTGGTAGAGTGGTAAATCATCACCACAGAGCTGACTGCAACTGTTTTGTTTTTATTCAATTCAATGTTTGCTTTTGATAGAAAGTGTATTAGCTAACTTGCAAAAAGCAGGGGCAATCCTGCTTCCCATGACTGCAGTTTTGTTTTGGAATTACCATAAAAAGCAGCCCCAGACAGACTTCTTCTCCAGGCTTTTAAATTAATTATGAGATCAGAAACCTGCTGAACTTTCCTGTAGTTTCCGCACAGATGTCAGTTCATTTCTATCCCTACTCACTTGCCTAACAGCACTGGATGTGTGAGTGGAGGGGGGAGATCTACAGTTGCTGGAAGCTTGTACACAGCCTGAATTCTCATAAAATAATAACAACAAATGAAAAATGCAATAAAAGACATGACATGGCTTTTACTAGCTCAATCTAATTTATAATCCAAAAGCTTCCTTTAATATAAAATGCCATCAGATAAAGACATGGTTATAAAGCTAATAGCAAATGCAATGAAAGGAAAAAGAATCCAGAGACAATCTCCTTGGAGGGCTCAAGAATCTTCAGAGCTCACAGGTCATCATTAGAAGTTCTACAGTTGCTCAGTGCCTCAATATTTCCTGTAGGAAAAGACATCAGTTATATTTTCCTTCTCTGTCTTGTTCCCTGCTTCACCTATTTTTTTTCCATATTGTGCAACTTTTATTCAAAGAGTGAATCGTGGTACTTATCACTGACTTTACAGAAACTACCTATCAAACTCCTTATCAACCTAAGACAGAGTTACTTACAGTTTATCAGGTTTCTGAGGTGAGGGACTGTTTATTCCTATGGGTTTCAACAGTACTTAACAAAAAAAGACCTAATTTTCATAGGTTCATTTTCTGTGATCAAAATATTAACAAACCTTTTGCAGGTTTTTACCCCAGGCATTCCTTTTTTGCCCAGTCTATGCATGTAATTAGCCCTTGAATATCACCTTCTATAGGGTCATTTTGTCAATTTTGCATAACAGATTAAAATTAGGGATCAGTTCTGTGGTGATGTAAATACCTAACTGACTGGATGCACTCTAATTAGACATTAAAAACTGGAGTTAAGAGCACCTAGTCGAATTTATATGTCAGCAACATTAGTGTCTCCTGCCAAACCACTGTGCAGCTTTGACACTGCTGCCAAAGCACCACGCTGTTGCTGGTTTAATACCAGCGGCTTGTGCGGCTCAGAGCTGCCTTCACTGACTGCAGCAGGCACAGAGGTGCCACGGATTGCAACATGAAGGAATCTTCAGCAGCGGGGGCTTAATGGCAACTGTTAGCACTGGATGCTGAATACCTCAATCACAAACCTCCTTCACACTCAGCATTTTAGCATTCCGACTTCCCTGGAGGAGATAATGTAAATTTTGGAACACTTCCCAAAAGCAACATACTTCCCCTTTCTTTCACTAAGTTGTTCCAAAGCAGTGTTTTTATGTATTAAGTTATGATCCCCTTAATCGAAGGCTGAGTAAGAATTAAACAGAAGCCCTAGCCCCTAGCTATTGCACATGAGAACTCTAGAATGAAAAGAAACATTTCAAGCAGTATCTTGACTCAGTGGTAAACATCAGTTTACCATTTTTGCACTGGATTTCATAATGACCACTGTCAATCACAAGATCCTGTTCCCCAACTGCTTCTGCTGCTCTCATGTCATAAATATTTTAAGCTCATGGAAGCAGATGTTCATTTTACACAGAGGTCACATATAGTTTCCTATATACTGCTTGTCTGCAAGGCAAAATAATTTGATTTGTTACATAAGCAGAACAGCATTTCATTGTTGGTTTTCCCTGTCACACAATCAGAGCTCAGGTATATAAAAAGTTGAAAGTTATCTGTCCAAGAAATAATTGGAATTAAGATCAGGATATAAATATGACCCTGTGACACCAACTAAGCTTTTGGAAGCCCTCAGGGACTGGGAAAGTAGCAATGACTTTCAGGAAACAGCATCACGAAGTGGGGTTGAAGAAAGACAAACAAAAGAAAACACTGCATTTCAAAGCCATTGGCAATCCTTTTTCTTGGCAAGTTAGCTGCAGTAATCTCCAACCAAAAGTGCCTTGAATAATAAATGTGAAGAATTGGATGGTACATGGAGTATATGTATAGGGAGGGGGCAGAATTACCAATAACTTCTCCGAGACTGTACAGGATGCACAGCGTAGGCAATTTGGGCACTTCGCCACCAGTCTGGGTTAGCATTAAAGTTCTGCTAGTAAACCATGACAACCACTGTTTTTATTAGGTTCAGCAACAGAAATGTATCACCTTGCCACACAGCACCATGATACAAAGCACTTAAAAATCTGGGACGTTGCTGCAGCCTGAGGGTGGGGTGAAATAGCTAGAATAAAGAATTGGAGCCACCGTAAAGAAGGCCTCACAGGATTTTTAACACACTGGTCAAGTTGACTGAGGTAGCAACACTCATTTAGCACCACTCCTAACTTGTGACATCTGCAAGTCCTACGCTGGCAGCACAGTACCAGCACCTCCCTTCTCACTGGGGCACATGCACCTCAGCAGAGCAGAGTGGCCAGGTCAGCAGCTGGCCCAGGCTGAGGGCAAAGAGATCTGCACTCCTGCCAGGATGCCTGCTCGCTGCACAAAGGCCCCATGTTCAGAGGCACCAGAGCTGGTGGTGCTCCTCTAACTCACTTCCCAGGGGATCATCCCACGAAACAGGAGTGCTGAGAGGCCCGGTCTTGTCAGCCTCTGGACATATGGATATATCTACCTCAGGTTCTCCAGGTCTGCTCTCCACCAACTCCCCAAGGAGAACTCACACAGGTTTATCCAGCCACATTCCTGGATTCCTGAAAGCACTTGAAAATTTTCCAGCTTGTCTAAATAAAGAAACCTGAACCATTTTTACTTTTGCCTGTTGGACACACACACACACACGGGGTTTTTGATTTCTATAGTGAAAGCCAGATTCTCAGAAGCAAAAGTATTGAGAGTAATCTGCAGAGTGAGATATTTCTCACCCACCAATGCAGGAATTAGAAACTAAAGTAACCAGTCTCACACAAAATACTCAGTAAACCATATCATGATGGTAGTTTAATTAGGGTAAGATTAATTAGGATCCAGTTGATTACCATACAGGAACAGACCCTTTTCAGTTGGCATGTGCTGATTAGAACAAAATTCACCAATTAAATGACTATTCTAATTAGAAGCTGAAAATAGTTAGCCACTGCAAGCAAACTAATGACCAGGCAACATGCCATTCTGGGGAATAATAATCAAAGATAACCCAGTGATTTTTGTAACTAACACTGAATTATCAAAAGTTTCTGCCAAGGCAAAATCAATGGCTTACCTGCGGAAAAAAAAAATATTTTTCCCACTCAGTCTTTTCCAAAACAACTGGTAATTCTTTCGAAGTATTAAAGCAAACTTAACCTTACAACAGGAGACAGCCAAATACTCTCCAGCTCCATTTCTGAATATGATGGTGCTTCCCAAGGGAAGGAGATAGACACTGTCAATCTTCTGCAGTTTCCAAGACAGAGACATGCCAGATCTAACAGCTTGCTATCAAAAAAGCTGAATCCCAGTGCACTCTTTTCCCTCCTCTTCTGCTCCTAATTGCCAGCTTCTTCTGTCTCTCTTTACAAGGCCCAGTGCTCACTTGACCTCACCATAAGCTGGTTCCATTCACTATTTTTGGAGGAAACTAGTGAAATGAGGCAAAAGAAAATTAACAGTTTTCTTCCAGGCTGGGTAGCTGAATTGTCTCTCCATAAGTTCTGATGAGGACTGTAACAGAAAAAGCAGGATTGTATGGTAGGATTAGGAAGAAGAGGGGAAGAGGGTCGGAGCAACGGGATTTCCCCTTTCAGCAGCAAACAGCTGTAAGACCAGATGCCATCAGGTCTCTAGGAACACCTTCAGTGTCTCTTCAGCCAATAGCTCTGCTCCTGCAGCAGCCACTGGCTTCAAGTATTCCAAATGACCAGGGAACTGCTAACTACCTTTAACTGCTTGCAGAAGTTCAAGCATCAGCAATTCCAGAGCAGAGGACCAAGAACAGGTATCTGAAACAGGTGCTGCAGACAGCTCTGTCCTCCAGTCCTGGTGGGCAGGGGGGAGGAGGAGTGGAATCTCTTCTAATCCAGCTGGTCATGCACGTGTGTGACAAAAGAGGCTGGTGTTTTAGTTTGGGAAACATGCTGTATATGGTGCACTCAAGCACCCGTGGCTCTAAGGCATGCAAAGCCAGCTCCGGCATTCTGCACTCTCAGTACAACCACTTCTTGTTTCATGACTTGCTTAAAACAAGCAATTCGCAGTCAAGCTGTGCTCTGTGATAAGGCCTCATAAAAACAGCTCAAAGTGCACAGCATTTGGTGACTTTATGGGGCCAGGGAAGATTTATGAGGCAAGTCCAGGGTTTATGCCACAAAAGCACTCAAAGGATAGACCTTCAGAAGAACCTGCCATGGAGAGGAATAAGTTGTGCCATCTACTTGTCTGCAGGTAGTGAAGCAAATGGCACTGACTCCAGTTATTGCTAAAGACCTTGGCACTCTTTATCAGGATGGCAGTAATATTCATTCATTTGTGTACACCCACAGGGTTAGAGGTGTTCAGGATGGAGTGCTCCTAATCAGCTTCATGCCAAACAAAATCAGCACTGAAATACCTGACTGCACTGCATACATATGCTTATTTCAGGTGTTTCCTTAGATTATAAAAGAACCCATTGTATTATTTCAGATGAGGAAAAGAACCAATACTCAAAAGATAACTGCGCTTCTTTTTGTTTCACAGTTTAATTTGGAATGTTCAATTAAGAAGTTATTGCTTTGCTATGGAGTGCAAACACTATTAAACATAAATACTCTAACAGATACATTACATAGTTTCCATTGAAAAGCATTATTCCTCTTGACTAGTCCATTAACTAACAGTATTTAGATCACAATTAATTTGCTAAGGGTATGGGTAAAATTTTAAAGTGTCATTAAGAATATGGGCTTTATCCAGAAGGAAAATTTCACTTGTTCATCTGGGAGCCAAACTCAAAATGAAGCAAACTACAAGTTTTTTAGAGAAAGATATCCAATAATAACTCACATAATGAAGACACAATATAAGTAAGGGCTGCCACAGTGCAAAGTTTCCAAGAACGCCTTACATTTAATGTTAAATAAGGCAAAATGTATTCTGAAATTAAAGGTCCTTTTCTTCCAGGACACACTGATAAATTTAATAGTCCAAACTTCTCTCAATTGGGATTTACATAATTACAATAGCACCTTTTTAGGATATATCCCTGAGAACCTGTTTGGCTTAATGATAGTGAATGATCATGACAACTGTTTAATTGGGATAGTATTAGCAAAAATTTCCCTTAATGGGATACATGCAGATTGTGTCAGGGGGTTAAGTGGTGTTTAACTAAGTGTGAAATTCCAAGTCCATGTCCCTTAATAAAGAAATTGTTGAATAATAATTAACAGAAGAAACTGAACTGAACTGTAACGAATAAAATCTGACACCTTGTGTTTATAGACAGCACTAGAGTAACAGGTACACACACACAAAACGTACTTCAGAAAAACAATTTTTTTTTTCTTTCCTGAACAGATTGCTATTTTTTAACTGTTTTCATTAATTGAAGTAACTGAGAGACAGTTTTGCAAAATAACTTTATCTGAGGCTAAAATGAAGCGGTTTGTTGTGGGGGTTAGCTTTCCTGCATGGGAATGACTTTACCTGGATGAAGAGACCACATGATGAGTTGCTGATCTTTGGCTGGATGGGCATAACATAGAATTGCATTTACAATGAGAAAAACTGATGAATGAATTTCATTATCTGATCATGCTCTCCAATACTTAAGATTTAAAGTTCAGTGAATGCTCATCAATAAACTCATTAGCCAAGAACCCTCATGATAAGAAATGAGCAAAGCTGCACTGTCAGGGAGGAAGCATTGTATTTTACACTTCAGTGACAGGCATTTTACAGAAAACTGTTTCTAAAACTAACTCAGAGGTTGTTGTTACCTTGTGACTGAGGTAATGGTTAGGCTCCACACCAGGGAGAGCATGTTTTCCTACTCTCCTCAACCCTTGCAGTCAGGCACACACATGAGGAGGAACAAAACTACTTCCAGTCTCATCCCACCTCACCACCCTCAGTTTAAGCAAGCCCTGAGGATGACTCTAAACCAGTACATACACTGAATGGGGAGCAAGTTGGAAACAAACTGTGAGTCCTTTATCTGTGTTAGCAAATCAACATCTTGCCTCAAGAACAAGACTCACAGGGAAACCACAACTGAGCCTTTCCTCTCAGCTGACATAATTTTTATATGACTTGGCATCTTTCAGATTTCTTTTATGGCTGCTTCAGATCAGGACAGATTAATGAAGGATGACAAACAGTTGATAGATATCCTCATTAACAGAAATTTAGTACCCTATTTCTACTGCAGTATGTCTTGCTTTGTTATTTTTGAAAAAGCTCGCATTTAAGATTTAAAAGATTTTAAAGTTGGCTGCTGAGTTGAACACTCCAAAGTTTCACCACCTAACTGTCCAAATTAATATTATTGGGCTGTGCAAGGGGATAGCTTACAAAGCATACGGTTCAAATACTTTTCAGCTGAAGTAAGCTGTTCAGCCTAACTGCTCACATCCAATTTAGAAGTGCTTCCATGTGTTACAAGTAGTGTCATAGTATAATACAGCACCCATTTACACAGGTGGAAGCACACTTTTGGAGACTCAGCTGCATATCTGCAAGGGTTTTGTGATGGTGTGCTCCCCCACTGCCCACTCTCACCATTATCACCATTATAGCCCTGCTCCAGGGGTAGCCACCGTGGCAGTTTTACTGGTCGCATGTGGTTGTGATGGCTACATCCACCTCAGAGTGGTTTCAGGGGAGACAGGTAACAACACACTAGCCAATGGCTAATTGGAGCAATGAGCCCACCTAACCAAAGTGCTGGTCAATGTCTGACTCAAGCCAAATTTGACAGAAAATAACTTCTGCAATCGGTATGCAAAAAGGACTGACTCAATCATCTCACTCCATAAAGAGTGGGTAGTCCAGGGAGGGTCCACTGAGCTCTCCTGCAAGGCAGTGGGTTGCATGCCATGATCTCCCCTTGAGCAGGAGCAGCTCTCAAGGTTACACCTCGAGCGTGAGAGCATTCTTACCATGTCAGATACTTGGTAAGTCAATTTGAAATAATTCTCCTGAAACTTTGGAATCTTAGCTAAGTAATAGAAATGATTGGTTGTGCACATCTGATCCTTTAGATATAAATCATTGACCAAGTCTGGGACTTAGTCTGAATCCAGCCTCACCTAAACTCCCCTCTGAGGATAAGTTTAGAACTCAAGGGGGTCCTTCTGAACCTCATATCTCATTGGGAAGGTTCCCCTTGCAGTTTTATCCGACCCTGTCCTCTATGAAATAAATAAACAAGTGTTTCCATTGAATCTAATTAAACCACTGTCACATGTACTATTGAACTTTGTTAAATCATGGTTTTGTATCAAAATAAGTATCTCTACTTCCCCTGTGTGAGTGAAGTGTGTCACTCCATGCATGAACAGCTTTTCACTAGTGTAAGTACAATGTTCAAGGACAGACACCTTAGAATATCACAGGGACTTGCAGCAGGGGCTAAATTGTAGTCAGACATCTGTCATCAAATATTGCTTCTTCTTCTTAATTGAATGACTAAACATATCCATAGAAGATCAACACTTGGACAAATTACTTTTTAAACAAACACCAACACAAATGTATGTACATTGTTTTGTTATGTTATATTTTGGTGTGGGTTTTTTTTTTCTAGTTCCATGAGCCTCCTTTGACAAAGAATTTCTGGTTAAAAGTAAATAAAGATATTGCTAAGGCTACTGAACAACACAAAAAAGGTTTGCTTTTTTTTCTCTAAAGTTTTCCTGAATTAATCTTGAAAGCAAGCTTTCTAGTTATATGCCTTAGTTCTCATCATAAGCATACTAAATTTCAATGTTATTTATTGATGGGGAATACAGGGACATTTGCTTGGATGGGTTCAAAAATGTGCAGTCCTTATTATGAAATTCATTCTCATGGATGAGTTGGCAGGCTTATATCAATGCAAATAAAATGTTGGCTGTTGTGCATCATTCCTATTTTTTATCCTTAAATGGATAAAAATAGGTGGATGAGGTAAACCTCTTTCATTTCAAATCCATCAAAGCCCAATTATTTTCTATGGACTTTCTCATTCTATCTAAATACAATCAAATTATACATAATGATAAATGGTACATAAACATAAAATTTATCAAATTATAATAATGCATACTTGAATAAATTTTATTATGATATATCACCAATA
This sequence comes from Irena cyanogastra, assembly GCA_013397155.1. Taxonomy (NCBI): domain Eukaryota; kingdom Metazoa; phylum Chordata; class Aves; order Passeriformes; family Irenidae; genus Irena; species Irena cyanogastra. The sequence continues at coordinate 1,540,332 of VWZV01005697.1, read as the reverse complement.
TTACACTGCTTCTAGATAAAAAATCAACGCAATATTGCTGCTTTCATTCATTTGCTCTTACTTTTTGTTAATAAAGCAGTTGTTTTCTTTATGCATTTCATTCTGGTTCAGAACTTCAGAAATGACACTTGATTTATCTGATTGTCTCTTCAAACTGTACATCAGTGGAGTTATTTCTTATTTACCAAGCAGAAAACCAAGATACATGCTGAAAAGGTCAATCTATGGAACTACTCCTCATGCAGCAGCTGGGCATTCTTTGTCCTTCTGTGCTCTGGAACGGAATGGAACAGTGGATCTGAGTTTGTGATAGCCCTAGATACAAAGATATGGAGATGTAGTGGGCAGCTGCAAAGACTAAAACCAATAGCTCTGGAGTTTGAAGCTCCCAGTGTTAGCTAGGATACCAGATATCACAAAAGTGGGAGTTGATCCAGGGATGAAATGCATTTACTATACAAAAAATATGGATTACGTCTGTGAAAAACAATGTGGATAATAGAACATTATCGTGTACAAAAATAGTTCACTGCAAACCAACTTCTGAGTCTGTGTGAATCCAATTGTTCCTCCTCCTTGGTCTAACGGAGATAAGAAAATTTCTTGAAATTACTGTATGTAGAGCATCTTCAAGTGCACATGAATACTAGCATACCACTAAAGTCATATACATTTGTCCACCAAACTAAATAAAACATCACACCAACAATCAGCTATGGCATGACTGTACATAGCCACGTTACTCTTCTAAGCACAAAACTGCAGCAGTCAGTCCATCTGATTTTTCACCTGTATCTTACAAGAGCAAGACTTTATAAGCCTGCTGTAGGATAATTACAGTAGGTCACAATGAAACTATGGATAACCCTGTGGATTATTCAGGCATACAGTCCATTTTTCCTATGACATTTCCATTGTAATGAGCTTCTCTAATCAAGTAAACAAGACCCATTGTCTCTGCTTAGACATTTCTGAGGAGTATCTTGAACATTTTCTGGATTGGATGAGGAAAAAACCCATAAAATCACAAGGAGACGAGAATGATGGAAAGGCATGCACATCACAGCTGTGCAAACTCCAAAGCCTCATAATCCACAAGGGTTCTCCTCCACGCTGGTAATCTTTGTTATGTGTTGGCTGAGTTGCTCAATCCTTGGATAAGCCAGCCCCGAGACTGCGCCTGTGGAGGCAGGAGCTGCTGGGGCGGCAGGGCAGGGATTGGTCCCGCAGCCGACTGGTAAAGTCTGATTAAGCGCCCTGCCACTGGCCAAGTCCTTCAGTGACCTGCCAGCTATTTCTGTGTCTAAGGCATTTGTGAAACAGCCCCAGCATGTGATGCCCTTGCTGACGCATACACACACCAACTGGGCAAGGTGGCCAGTGGCTTTTATCTTACAGCTAGGAAAAAAGCCTACGCACACCTATTTCCTCTCATTTGCTTCTAATCCAGGGATTGAAAATGTCGTGGTAGATGGGAATGGGAACTTCATAAACAATAAAAGCAAAAAGAGAAACAAAAAAAACCAAACAGAAAAAAAAAAGAAGAAAATCAAATTCAAAGAGATTTCAAACTAATTTTCAAATCCTTTGATTAATTTGAAATCTTTTCCTTCCCACAGCAAAACTGCTACACAGCCCATTTAAGAGACCAAAGCTAGCTTCAAGCATTACACTCAAACTCTCTGCTTTTTCTCTGCTTTCTTGTATACATTTAATGGAGCCAGACTGACAAAAAAATCCCAAAAAACCAAAAAATAAAAACCTAGGGAATACAAAGATGTTGATACTTCCATGAAAAAGATGTTCTAGGACAGAGAGGTCAAAAAACAGTTACTGACAACTTTTACTGGTACCACATCAAAAATCTCTCCTTTTGTCCTCTTGCACAATGTGATTCTCTTGCACTGCAGACAATTCAATAGCCTGCACTGCTTCATCTTTTCTTTGCAAAGTGTTTCTCTATTTTGGTATTGGAGTGGGGGTTCTGTTAGATGTATTTAAACCATGATAACACACCCAGAGTTAATTTTTTAATGAAGGTTCCCACACTTGAAAGTACTGACATAAATTTTTCCTATGTAGAAAAGGAGAAGGAATGCATTTCTTGAATGTTTTTAATTATATAACACATAATAGTGATTCACTCAAAAAAAAAAAAAGGTATTTTGTATATCTGAGTAAGTCACTAGCAAAGATAAGCAGTCTGATTTTCATTATTAAGTGTTCTTGTGCCTGGTACCTGTCTCTGAGCCTTACCCAATTCATCAATACTTATGTTTCCCAGTGCTAGGGCATCCTTATGACAATGACACCAGAAGCACATGTTGACCACACTATACTGATATTATGAATGATGACCTTTCAGTTCTGGGTGTTCTGTTAGATAGAGGCTACAGCTATAGAACACCTCCTTCCAAGTAAGCTGCCCTGAAAAGGTAATTATTGCTTCTGCAAACTTCTGTACATCATCAGAATGGCAGAGCCACATGACAAAAAAGAGTGCTACCCACAGTGTCACTCAAACATCTGATCAACATGGTAATCCATGGCACAATCCAATCAATTTTTCATAGCACGCCATGAATAATTAATTAGATATATAGATTCCTTTAGCAACCACTTAAGTGATTTGCACTCCTATTTTTCTGCACATCAACTGAAATTGTATTCAAGACAGTGAATGACTATTATATCTTCTGGTAAGGCTCGCAATCATGCCCAGTTTGAGTTTTAGGAAATTATTAATCCTAAAGGCTCCTACAACAGTTCCGTATCCATCTGTTGGAATGCTGAGAATTTCAAACTTTCTGTGCTGAAGAGCACAGACCCACAAGAAAATACTATATTTGACCTGAGGCCTTGAAGAAGGCTTCCGAAATTGATTGATAGCACTGGGATTACAGTTGTGTAGTTTGATTAGAAGCGTGTAATATCACTGGGTAGAAGACACAGAGTTTAAGGTTTTAGAATATAGCAATATATATATGGGGCAAGATGGAGGTTTTAGGGCAGTGGCTGGTTGTTCTTCTTTGCCTTCTTCTTCATGGGTTTGGGTGGTTTTGTGTAATTGGACAGAAAAGTCCACATTGCGGACTTCGAGTGATTAGTTATTGGGTTAAAAGTGAAAATAATTTAGGTGTCATTTCTTAATTGGACAGTTTAGCCTTAAAAGACCTTGTAACAAGAGATAGTTAGCCATTTTTTTGTTCCTTGTTAGTGAAAGACTGCAGAAGTCATTGCTGTGAGACTGTAACATAGATAAGAAATAATAAACATCTGAACCTGAACATGAACTATCATCTCAAGTGCCTTCAATCCTGACTTCGACAGAGGTAGAAAAAAGAAGCCAAAAACTGGCAAATATCCACTTCTTGCCAAGTACTTCTTCACTACTGAGGACAGGTCTGAGGGTAGATCACGCAGAAAGAATGGTCAAAAAATGAAGGAAGAGTTAGTTGCCAGGCTGTAAAACACTTCAACTGGTATGTCTAGCAAATGACTTAAAAAAAAATCAATTTTGTGTTCTTTCTCCTACACAACGCCACAACTGCGTATTCACTACCTGTACAAGAAAATATCCATAATCTAAATTTTGGATCTAGTTTCCAACTCACTGTTTATGGACTTTACCATCTTAGAATACTTTCAATCATGCTGTGAACAGTGGCACAGCCAAGTCAGTCTGTCTTATCTAGAAAGAAACTGTATGACTTGAGGTTGCCCATATTTTTCCTTGTAAATAGGTTCCAGGTCTATGAGACCACAAGCAGTTGAAGAGCCAGAGCTGGGGAAAAATTATGTTAATTCATTTCACATAATATTAGCCCTCTGAGGATCAAGCACCTAGTTATCTAGGCTTCTCTATAGATAGAGCTGATACTTCCAAAGGGCATTTCCCCCTTATTTTAGAAAAAATACCCTTTACAGTGGACTTCTAACTATGAGGCAACAAATTCTTTTACTTGGTGCTTTACATAGAAGGAGACAGATACCAGAGTCTCAAGATTTGTGCTTCATTCTGCCTTGTGTTTTTTGAAAATAACTTCTATTCCCAGGGTAGTTAAGAAGCACAAACAAGTCAGTATCAGTGTTCTGCATGACGAAAAACATTTTCTACAGGAAAATGCAGTTAAACCCCACTTTTTCCTTTTTCAGAGTAACTGTGTTAATGTAGAAAAAGCATTGTAGCTTTTCCTTACAGATCAGGGATCAGTGGATGTTTGAACAGAAGGCTGTCTCTGAGAGAATATCACAGACATCCTCTCAGCATTTCATTTGCCCTAATGGCAACAAGTAATTGAGAGTCCTTAAAACATGTAATGGTAAAGGCAGTCTGGTTTGTCAGGGGTGCCAATTTTAGACAGTCTTTCCCATCTTACACATGGAGAGCACCTGCATCTGAGGCTGAACACTGCAGCAGACTCCTTTAAGGCACAGAGCCTGTCAGCTGGGATTAAACTGGATTACACTGGTTGAAGCAAGCGTTACCTGAGAAATGACTCCTTATGCTACTTAAGATTAGATCAACTGATTGTACAGTAATAGAAGTAATTTTACAAGGAAAAATAAGTCTGTATTTAGAGGATGAAGCAACCTTCAGAAAGATGGAGTATGTTATAATGAAAAGAAAGTCTTGTGCAGGCTTTGCTTTTTTTATCAGATAGATTAATAAAAGTAATGAATGAAGAGAGCATGGCATATTCTATTTGAATTTTAGTGAGGCATTCTGGAGTCTCTCAAAACAAATCTAAATTTTCTACTTATTACAAATTACCATTGACATAAACATTATTATGAGGATTGAAAACTGGCTGAAACAAGAGGTGGTGATGAATGACAGTGTAGTAGTGAGAATGTGTCTACTGAGGATGACAGGAATCAGAGCAAGGCATGGTTATTGCTAAGTACCTCCATTAGGGGAAGGAAATACTTGTAGTAATGAAATTTCCACATAATGCAAAACAGAGATGAGGAGAGTAGCCAAGTGTTGATAATAAAGTAACACAAAGGGGTCTATAATAATTAGGAACATGAACAGACTGATGGTGAATTATGATTTACTCAGGGAAAATGCAGAGCCATTCAGGAACAGGTGCCATAGGTGAGAGCTCAGACATGATTTCACAATGCAAAATTGCAGCCAAACAGTGTTTAAGGGTACACAGCATTCACAGTAGGGGAAAGGGAGGTGGCCTGGTGCTCCCTGTGGTGTTCCCTTTATGTAACTACCTCGCGTGGCTGTCCCAGCAAGGTGGCACTGAGCTTTGCTCACTGTCAGAAACACTCAGTGCAGCAGAGGGGCCTTTGAAGAGAAGGGTGGAAAGCGCTGACTCACGAGGAAAGACCAGAGGAGTTAAAGATGTAGCTGGCTAAAAGCAGGCTGAGTGGGGAGCTCTGTAGTACTTTATAAATATATGACTCCGGAGATGAATTTTCTCAGAGTGACACTAGAAATCATGGCATGCAGCTAAGAAAGGTAATTTAGAGTAGGAGCCAGATAAAACTTCCTGACAAGGAACAGCATTAGCCTTGGCAAACCCAAAGGGAAGATGAAGATATGAAAACTCAGCTAATATGTGGGAGATCATGTAATCTGATTTTCTGGGCTTGAAGGGAAGGTGAATTCACAACAGCAACCACATCAAGTGGAAAGCAAAAATGCTTACTATTTTACTCTGACCCTGAAGAGGTCGAAACTACAGTGATAGTCTTTAGTCTTATGGGGCTGTGTAGAAACCAAGAGTTTGAGGATTCCCTTTCCCAGAAGGGCCACACTGGACCTGGACCTGGACCTCTCCTGCAGCACAGGGAGTCCTGAGGACAGGCTGCAGCCAAGTCTTGTCCAAAGGAGCATCATTCCCTCTGCCTTGCTCTATTTAATGGTGAATTCCTAGTGTGGAGACAGTTCTACAATGCTCAAACAAATTGAAAAGGATAAAAGTTTAGACACTTGCTGTTATTTCTTAATTGAAAAGCCTGGCTGACCCTTGTGACAGTGTTTCTCCTGTCAGGAGATAAACCAGGAGCAGAAAATCCTTCTGCCACTCCTTGGCCTTACAGAGGGCAGACATACAAAGTGGGGTAGCCCTCTGCTATGGTAGATGCAAAACTAGGAGATTACACCTACCTGGATGACAAAGTGGCACTTTGCTCCATTTGTCTTGCTAATATTCCATGCTGCAGCATGGAAACTGTGCTCTAAATAGGTTTCTAATTTCTGTACAGATTAAATGCAACCAAGCTACTTTACTTGCTGATAATTTATCTAATACCTCTTAGCTGTGCAGTCACATTCACCACAATGAGTTGGACAAGGAGATATCAGGTGTCCTGTGGAAATTCAGAGAATTACTAATAAAAGAGCAGCCCGTTTGGATTAAACATACATTAGTACTGTCCTTTCAGGCTGGCACCTCTAAATCCCTATTCTCTTGATGTCACTGTTACATCCTGCCCTGCCTGTCAGCATGCATCTCATGCTTGTTAAATTCCTGTGCCACATACTATCTTAGCTAAGCCAACCTAAGGAAAAAGGGCCGAGATATGTTGTGAAGGATCAGGGTTCATGTCACCGTGATGGAATGAAAGTCTAGACAAGCCTTTTCAAGGAACTAGCTGAAGTGTCACCTGAAGTTCAGCAAGGGAACACCAGGAAAATTTCCAGCAGAAAAAACTCAGAGAAATAAGGATTCATATGACATTAAAGATTTGTATGACATATTCAACTGATCCATGATCTTGTATGACTAAAGTTCTTACCCCCTGGGCAGCAGTGAACCCTTTAGGATCACAGATGAGACAGCATGTGCTTTGAAATTCTTCCAGGATTTTCTTACAAGGATTTCTACAAGGAAGAATGATCTTGCCTTTAAGTTTAAAAATTGCAAAATAATAAAAAACCCCTTATTGAGTAGTTTTTTTATACTAGGTATATCTGTATAAATAAGAAGTAGAACTAGTTCTACTTCAAAACTCTTACTGTGAACTTACACAACTGCAACTGAAAAAACTGCTCAGAAAAAAAGTTGCAAGTAATTCAAGAAATTAAAGGTGTGTGAGAGTCTCCATGTTATTTTGTATGTCAGAAAAAAAGGAGCATCCCCAAGAGGAGGGTACATATCTCAGTATCTTGAGTATATATTTTTCAGATCCCTGCCATTGTAAAATATAATCAGAAGAAGAAAACCCAAACAGCCAGATACTTCTGCTTTGCTCTGCAGAAAGGATGCACCCAAAGTTCTCAAAGGAGGCTGAGAGACCACTGAAACACTTGGCCAAGCCCATCCTGCCCCAGATCTTGTTGGTGGAAACCTCCACAGCAGGTAGCACTAAAAGCCCAAAGAGCATCTTATGTAAGTCACTAAAGGATTTAAAAGGAGGTGACAGGAAATTATACTTGTTTGTTTGTTTACTTGAGTTTCTTTTTGTTAAAAGCGTGAATATTGTTACTCACTTGTCCTCTGAATACTCCTTGCTCCCCTACTTAATCTATGACAAAAAGGTTCTCTTTAGTCTGTATGTTACCTTTTGCAAGAAATTATTACCATTAACTTAATGAATGAGAAGTAGCTAGAGATGCCTCTAAGTCCCCTTCCTGTGTAGGGCAAGGCAGATATAGGTTAAAGGGAGATGTCAAGTATAATTATCTATCACTTATAAACAGCTGTCCATGTTGTCTTTTAACTCTATTTTAGTCTGTTTTATTCTATTTATTCAGCATTTCAGAAAATGAGCAAAGACATTCTCTTAAAAAGCATTTCTTCTTGTTTATTAGGAAACAGTGATTATTTCAAGTAAAGATGGTGCTATCAGTGATTTAAAGAAAAGTGAGTATTGCTGTCCAAAGCCTGCCTCTAGAGTAATGCCCAAAAGCTGTGGTGGTCTGGTGATAACAGATTACTGTTTGCTGTAAGCGTGTCTGTTTATTTAATTTAATTTATTTAATTTATTTAATAAAATAAATATTAGAGGGTCAGACATGTGGCTAGCAGCTAGCACATGCTATGAACAGACGCTTGCTAGTAAAGACTGGTAGTTCATTCATTTTGAATTAAACTGTAAATCAAGGAACTATGAATGTGTGGGAGGAGCAGATTAAAAATTTAACAAAAAAGCTTTTGGTTTCTTAATTCCGTGATCTGTCATATCTCTCCATCTGTGCAAAATGAGTGGGTGTTGCAGAAAAAAAACCTGAAAGGGTGGGATGTTGAAATGGTTTACACTGAGGTTCCTGTGCAGTGTGGCTGACTTCTATGCTTCTCAAACAGCGCCATTCCAGAACACCTCTGCTTTTCAGAGAATCAAGCCAGACATATTTATCAGCAGTCAGACAAAAAGCAGTTTAAATAGCTGGACTGAAAATGGAAATAAAAGCCTTATCATGCTTGAACAATGCCATTTACTTTAAAGGGAGGTTTTCTACATAGTGAGCACTAATTCGAATAATATCAGAAAGGGACACCAGATACTTTCTGCCAGTTTGCATTGAGAGAATCTTAGGCAAAACAAAATCTACCCTTGGAGAACCAACAAGAAAGAGAGATTACACAACATGTGTCTGAAAGAAAAATGAAAAGTGATTCCAAGATTTTATTGCGATTTTACTCCAGAAATTGAACTTGCTATTCCTAAGCTCCAAGTATTGATTCCTACACATTTTAAAACATCATGCAAGGGAGGCTGGTCCTTAGAAGTGCTCTCTGACAATGAAGTACAGTGCCCAGAAACTGACAAAGTTAGCTGAAAAGTTAATGTATTTTACAGTGAAAGGAATAGTTTTAAGTGCAAACTCCTGAAATAACATCATGTAATTCGTATATGTCCCTAAGTTGCTGGATCTGTTACTTATTTTAAACTGTCTGTATATTCAAGCACAGAGTCACTCATCTGAAAATGTGAAGCAGTTCATCCCTAACTATAGCTAGTCTCTGTGCAGGGAAAGACCACAGGCAAACTCCTCCCAGCTTTGAACACAGCACACTTTGATGCAAAAGGACTCTCAGCTGCACAGCTGGCTAGAGCAACAAAAGCAGTACCAGCAGAGTCTGGACTGCAACAGGTTCCCATCTGCCTGCACTGTCATCTACTTCTGTCATGAACAACCTCCATGTCCTGAACAACAGCCCATCTGAATGAAAAAACAGGAGAATAAAAATCACTGGAGTATTGCAGGAGTGCAGAGCCAAACCAAACCGGCACATGAATTCTCCTTCCTACACAGGGATCAAAGTAGGAAAGATTGGTTGAAGTGTCTTCTTTCACTTCAGAGCATGTGTATATCCCTTTCAATGAAGAAAGGTACTATTAATCACGATCTCCTAGGTCAGATAATTCAAAATTCCCATCTGGCTGATGCTTGGGAAGTTTCCTTACAGGCCTTTCATATTTCTGGTGTCTCATTATCTCTGGAGGAGTTTCTTACACTATTGGCAGCCATTCCAGATTGTCCCTGACTGCAAGACTACTCACAACATCAAGGAGGCAGAAAAATATAATAAAAACCCACTCAGCAGAAGCAAACGGTGACAACTGGAGGAAGCCTACACTGAGAATGGGAAAAGAAAGAATCACTTGAGGTGTGGGCTGTGTGTGAGAAAGTCTCCTCCATGGGAGCCAAACTGGCTGGCCAGAGAGTGGGGAACTTCAAGAGGATACCTCCAAGTCAAATACAGGAATATTCAAGCCAGAGAAACCTTTCATCAAAAGGGAAAACCAACCATAAACACAGATAGTAATTCCATCCCTTCTCCCCCTCTTCCTTTTTCTCCACCCTCAATGCTGAAAATGCTGTCTTAACCCCACAGACACATCCTCTCCTGTGAGCTGGATCTGAAGCCTCCTGCAGCCAGTGATTTCAAAGGGCTTTACTAGGCTCTGTGGAGTCTTGGATATGATGGCTCTGTTTCATGGGAAAATCCTTTCCAATCTCATCAACTATCAGAAAAGAAAGAAGAAAGAAGCCTAAGAGCCCACTATCCTTTCTTCCTGCCATCTGACAGAGTGAGCAAACAAGAGGTCCCTTTAGTTCTGACTGTACAGACCAAGATCTGTGGGGACAAACCCAAACTGGCTTTTACAGAATGGCACAAAAATTGTCCGAGAGTGCAAAGCACAGAAATACAGAATGGCTGAGGTGGGAAGGAACCTCTGGCGATGATCTGGTGCAACCCGCCTAGTCAAGCAGGCTCAGTTGTCCAGGAGCATGTCCAGATGGATTTTGAGTACCTCCAAGGATGGAGACTCCACAACCTCCCTGGGCAAACTGTGCCAGCTCTTGGTCACCTGCACAGTGAAAAAGTGTTTCCTGCATTTCAGTGTGTGCCCATTACCTCTGATACTGGAAATGTGCACAAAATCCCTTCAAGAACCCGGAAGAAACTTGAGTACTGAGAATTTGAGCACTGACGTGCTTGTTCCTCGTCTGGCTAATTTAAAAATAGCCTGAGTTTGCATTTAACTCATTTTAGTCCTACACAAATCTAAGGTCCAAAAGGTAATCTATGGTCTTTTTGGTTCCCTTAAGCAGTAAATTAGGTTAAAATATACTTTTCTGGTCATTGTTGTACTTTAATGCAGTATCGCAGGTAAGTGCTCTCCAAAATTCTCTTTCAGCTGTAGTTGTGTGGCAGTCAGACAGGCTTAGCCAAAAAATATGATGCAATAACATCACCTATAAGAAGACTCCTAATACATTCATGTAGCATATCTCTGAGGCAGTGATCAACTACATCCTTGACCATGACAATAACACATTTAAAAGTGAAATTTTTGCATTTATACTTCATTCATTAATTTGTTTTCCATTATGTTAGCAGTTTTAGTTTTGCTGCATCTTGTTATTCTAATATTCTAAATAGGACCAGGCGGGGAATATTTACCTTTTAATTAAAAAATATTACAATAATGGAGCTTATTACTGGGAGGAAAAAAAGGGAGAGACGGAAAAGCAGGTTACTACTATTTAATTCAATGGCACTAATCAGGTTTTTTTACTGTGGCTTTTCTACAAACATCTTAGTGTGTAAAACTATTTTATTGTCATGCAAATCATTCTGAGCTAATATTATACAAATTTATTCTTGAAAGACTTCAATTGCTTTTCAGAACAATAATAAGCTTTAAGTGGTTTATATCTGAAATGGTTTTTCCAAGCTTGGAAATCACTGAAAGGAGAAACAATGGATAGAAGAAGTTCCAGTCAACAAGATCACAATGTGAAAAAACCAGGTCTAATTCTCATCACTTTCTGCCACTACAGCAGCATTAAGGATTGCTCTCTATCTGTTCCCAGGTCCTGTGCGGCTGCCTTATCAGAGGGATGTCAGGTAAAACTATCTTGATGCAAATGCAAATCTCTTTCTTCGTGTTTGTAAATCCCTAGTAAGATGCATTCACTGAAACAGAAAGAAGAAAATGGATATCCCAATGTGACACTTCTGAATGCTTCTGTTCCAAAGGAGAAAATGGACATAAAATTGGTAGAAGTAGAGCACATTAGGTTGAATGACAGGAGGAGGGAATCACTCTTCAAAAAAGTCAGCATCTGGAATGGCGATGGGGTCCCAGAGGAGTTGTTAGGTCAGCAGGAGCAAGAGCAGGGAGACTTGCCTTTCTCCAAGAACCAAGTGTTTCAGGTATGTGTCAGACTTGTGTGCTGTGAAACATGAACCACCGTGCTGCCACTAGAACCTGAGCTGTAAGGTTTACAATAAATAAGCAAGCTCAGGACATTTAGGCTAGTCCTGTATTATCATCACACGGACATGGCAAACAAGAAAGTGAGCAATTATCTCAGCCCATCAAAGTTTGCTTCAGTCTGGAGACAAAGAAATGTGAGGTTAACACTGGAAAGAAAATCAAGTTTCCAAACCTCGCAAACTTCTTCTAAAATGATTAACCAGAGAAAAATGATTCAAAGAAACTCAGTGGATATCAGATAATATTTGTTTCAGTTCTTTCTATGTGCACTTCCCATCATTCCCACATGAAACCTGAAATGGTATCACTCAGACCTTGTCTCAAAAGCTATAGTGTTCCACTTCTTCTCCCCAAAGACTTTTCCTTTGCTCACGGTTACTCAGAAGAAGCCTGGAACCCCCTGGGCTAAGAACTGTCCAGAAGTTAATGGTTGTAATTCCATAGTCAAGTCTATTTCAGTAGAAAATGAAACCTATCTAAAGGAACAGACAAGCCCCACTCAGAATACGGGATGCAAGACACATACCAGGACTTAAACATGTCTGGTATCATTAGCATCATACTTTCTGCCCTTATCTGGGTATAGAACAGACTTCTTTTTTTCCCAGTTCATTACATCAACTTGCAAGTTGACCGTAAGCCCTTCCAGAAAACGTAAAATGGATTCAGAAAGAAAACAATGACATGGTTTAAAGAAAATGGATTAGCCTTCTGACTTCTGTGCATTTGGGCCATGCATTTAAGTTTCTTCCCACAAATATGACCGCTAGAATATCACTTAAAAATTACAGCAGAGGTTCTAACCTGTTATCAGCTTTGTATCACTTGTTTCTGAGCTTTTCACATTGAATATCATAAGGTTTTCAAATGACTGGGAAGATGTGGCAACTTTGTATGGAGCACAATTTCTGGATTACCTTGAACTTCCCTTATGAGTCTGCAGATTCTTTGGTCCATTCCTTGAAAGTGCAATATGAAGGAATTCCCTGGATATGTGTGTGGATTACAGATGTATTCTGAAAAGTGGTTTTGTTGTGAGAAGCAGTTCAGTGCCCAGAGAAAAGTAGTGCTTCCATAACTGTAAAGTAGGCAGGTGAGTACAGTCTGCTGTTCCAGCTTGGCATTACACAATGCAATTCATGTGTTGCAAAAGCATCACCTCAGCAAACACCGCCAATCATTTAAAGGTAAAGTCAAAGAGATTTAAGTAAAAAGCTTGGACACTTCACATGGAGGAATTCTTCAGGGTCAGGTTTAATGGAGCTTTGAGCAACATGGTCTAGTGGAAGGTATTCCTGCTGATTGCATGGGGGGGTAGAACTAGATGATCTTTAAGGTCCCTTCCAACCCAAACCATTCTATGATTCTATGATTCTGTAATTCTATGAAATATTAGCTGAGAGCATGTGCAGGATTAAAAGCTCAAATATGAGAAACTTATGTGTAATTTTATGTAATGGATGCAATTTCATATACAGTAATAATAGCTGAATTATCGAGAGGCCAATTATACATCTCAGTGGTCATTTGCATTTGCAGCAATTATGCCTACCACATAATCATAGTCATTAGCCCTGCTATTGTCCTCTATCTAGATGGAAAGCTAGGTCTACAGCTTTTTTTTTTTTAAACTACCTACATGGAAATCAGGATTTTATTTATCCATCTATGATAACTAACTGTATTTTTTAATAGCATCTGATACTACTGTTTACACTAAGGCAAGGCAAAGTGACTGACTTGAAATATTCTTGCCTCTCATGATGTATTGCAAGAATAGCCTGGAAAGTTTTTAAAAAGAAAATTAAGTTCTTTATGTGCACTTACTTAAAAAAAACTATCAATCATATATATTTGGAGAAACACAATAGTCACCAAGAATAAAGCTTCATTGCTGATTCAGTCATATTACTTCTTGTTGATTAGAGAAAATAAAATATAGTGTCAACATAAGCTCATAGGAGATCACAGGTTTAATTTAAATTTCACCAGAGTCAAGGGGAATGTTTTCCTAGGGCTCGAGGAAGCTTTGGGTCAGATTTTGGCATGCTTGCAGGGTTTCTCAACGTGAGGGTCTGAGAGGGAGACGGGGAATGGTGCTCACCAACACAAGCCTCTGCTTCAGCACTGCACCAAGCTCAATGTGTGGCTGCAGGGATGCACATAGCAGTCCAGTTTCTCATGCTGGGAAACCTGTGGCATTGGAGCTGTCTGGGAAGAATCCACTGAATCCAGTGTCAGGTATTCCACACTGTCTGGAGCCTTTAGGAGAAAAGTGGTACATGGCATAACTGGCCCATATGTGCCACGTGTCAGGCTAACTGAAAGTATGGACTCACATCTCACCTTGCACGTGGTTCCAGCAAGCCCCACACCTCCTGCAGGGCTGAGCCTGCATTCAGAGAGAAGAGCTTCAGACAAACCTGCCAGCAAATGCAGATTCAAGCCTATGCCAATGTGCATTATGAATCTGATGCATGCACTGCCTTGCTGGACAAGCTTGAAGGGAGTACACCTCCTTCAAATTTTGGAAAAGGATAGGATCCTGCCTTTTTAAAAGAGGAGCATGAGATGAAAGTGGGAAGGACATTGTCTTTTTTCTTTTTTTTTTCATTTACCCTTTACACACTTCTGTGCTAGCTGGATTTTCTTTTCTTCCCTGATGATTCTCATCTTCTGGGACTCTAGGAAAAATTTATTTTAAAAAACATAATTTAAAAGGGTCATAAATATTGAGTTGTCTTTCCAGTTAAAAACACAGAACCGTTGAACTTGACATTAAAGGGTCATCCAAAACCAGCCATTGAATTTTAGATAGCAGGTGGGATTTTTGCACTCAGAAATGGCAATGAGACCACAGAAACAGAAATGTGATACTGAAAGGATTTTGGTAACTTCCCTAGACTATTAAGCAAATTTGGAGACTGATGTTACTTAAAACTAGAGGAAGCAGGTTAATCTATTTTTTCTATTTTCATAATATTCTGCCATACTATGCTATTTTCAAACTTTTTGTCAGTTTTTGCAGAATTTCTTCACACTTCAGTAACTTTTATTTTTTACAGAATTTACAGAATTTCTCATTTCCATTAAACCTAAAAGATGTATTTAAAAGACGAATGGCCATTTTTAATACATTTCTACAGAAACACTGTTTAAAACTACTAAAAACAACATCTGAAAGAGCTCTGACATTTTGCATTTCCCATTTTTCCTGTCAAATGTTTTGGCTATGTCTGTTTTTACTACAGCACTTAAGTCACTGTAAAGTTTCATTAATGAATGTTTTAATATGGCTAGCTGTAAAGAATCCTGGTGAATACGAATAATAGCATAGAAAATTTATCAATTAATTTCTTTGCCCTATGCTTTTTCTCCTCTATTACTTAAATCTTGTGGTCCTCTGAAACTCTCCTGTTGCATATGTTGCATAAATCTCTCTGGGTTGGAAGGAGGATGGCCAAAAATATAAGTCTGCGTTTGGTCAAATATTTGGTGAGGTGGCATCAGAAGATGCTACACTTCATGAAATGCTTTCCACACAGACTGAGTCAGGTCCATATTTTCTACCTCTATCTGTACAAGCTTGCAAGAGAGGGACTTCCAACCTTTTTAATACCAATGCTTAGAGACGGCTGGAGGAAAGTCAAAATATTCAGCCTCCATGAGCTGCCAAAGACACTAGGGTTGTGAGGTGATCCCACAAAGGTCTTTTGGGCCTGGAGTAAAAAAAGGGGGAAAAACTCCCACTTTTGCATTGGTCCAGCTCCTGACATGCAGGCAAAGCCATCAGCCCTTTGGACCGTGCTGCTGTGGCCTCCCAGCCTGGGGCTGCAGGTGAGGAAGGAATGCCCTTCACTCCTCTGACCTAGGCTGGCTGGAATCAGTCACCGTGGGACTGCCTGCTGCACAGCTGGGTAAAATACTGGCTAGTGATAGCTCACTTATTTTGCAACAGTAATTGCTTCCATGCCTGCCTCAAACTACATCTAAATGAAGCTCAAATAAATCTAATGACTTAATGTCCTTGTTATCATGAACCTCAAACAACAACAAAATGATGAATAGCTGCATGTTGCAATTCAAACTTTTATAACAAATAAATTTCACAACAATATCCTAGTACAGTCCATTATTTTTATACTGCCTGTTTTAACTCTGCTTTTAAATGGTTCTCATAAATCTGCAAAAAGACCATTTATACAGGTATATAAAAGTCACATACTTTGAGGAGAAATTGGGAAATTAATTATAAGCACATGTATGTATTTTGTTTGATTAGGTTTAAAAAATATACTTGGGTTGTAGACCTCTTATAAATGTATACTGGATAACTTTTTTCCTAATACAAAATATTCTTCCAAGTTGGATTGCAGTCATCAGTGGCATACAAAGAGTAATGAGCACAGTTGCAAAGCAGGCTGGAAGGTGGCTAAGGGAGACAGAAGACTTGACAGAGCTCTAGTTTAGCAAGAGAACTGAGTTGATATTTACTGAAGAGATCCTTCAGTTATGACTAAAGGAGTATGTGGCACTTAGAAATACTAAAAATTGCATTTGTTTTATGGGCATTATGCAATTACTGTCTTAAAACATATCCTTCACTTTTACTGCACTATTTACTAGGTTGGTTGTAAACAGTGGAATCTCCTTCTGTGTGGATTATATTTAAAACTTGCAAACTTTGCTGTAACATCATAGTTTGCTAGTGGTGAAGAGGGAACTTCACCCCATCTAGAAAGTCTCTGAAGTCCACTGTAAAGAAAATCCACTCAGAAGGATGCTGGATGGCAAAGTGCCTTCAACTAGGTACTGCAATGCCTGAAATATCCTGCCCCAGCAGGGTTACCAACAGTGCTGGGACTCAGGGTCCAGGCCACCCCTCTGCCATGGGGAGCTGGGCACTTCCCAAATGCAGGCAGAGGAGAAGGCACACACAGCTGGCTGAGGGCATTCAGGCTTCTCTGTGCAGGTGCTGCAAACACTGGGCATTTCAGTAAACCACTGGGGTTATAACATAATGGAAATCATGTTTATCAAGGAAACTGCCTAACTAAGCAAAACTTCCAGGGGGTGATATTGGTGCAGTACCTTTGCTCATACTCAGTGCCCCAGGAAGGCACCCAAAGGCTTCCCAGGGCAAACTGGAGAGCTGCTGTGAGTTTAAGGACCCCCTGAGCCAGGTATTTGCTTAAGCATCAGTGCTCTAGGCATCCTAGGCAGGAAACTTCCCTTTTTTGCCCCTAAAATAAATGTTCTTGGTTTGCTACATTGATCCCAAGGCTGAAATGAGTATTTCTACCTGCATTTGTGTTGAGTATGTTGTTTCCTCAATACAGACATAAATTTATTTCTAGATTAAATATTCATAAATTCTAAATGTATAACTATTTTAAAATATTATATATGGATTTATACATTAAATACCTATGTCTATATATAGACATTCATACGGATGTATGTTCTTTTCATACTGCCTCCCTGACAGGAAAAAAGGTATTGAATATTTTGCCAGGATTTTTCTAATCTCTGATAAAGTATGTATACCTGACAGGCTGCATGTCTCACTGCATTACAGCCTTTGAAGACTCTGCAGTGCTTTAGGCATCACACAAATATGAGGATTGTGAGCTTGGGTAAGAGCTGGCAACATGCTAGCAATGATGCTGTTTTTCCTTTTATTTTAGCTAAGATTTCTTCTCAGCTGATCAAGGTTTTCTTATCCCCAAAGCTTCTAATGTAACATATTTTCAAGTATAATTACTTCAGATTGTGACCTGTCATATCAAGAAACCATTTACATATGAAGGAGACAGTAATACATCTGTTTAAGAGGAATAACCGATCACTGCTTCTTCAAAGCCAAAAGGCAATTTAAATTTCTTGCTTAAGATGTACGCGGTCACAGCACAAAGGCTGTCACACTCAGAGCATGTTTTTACATATATTTTATTATTATATAGTACTTAGGGAGCTTAAAGTATTTTAAAACAGGGCAAAGGGCCAGCGTTTTTGCAAAGCCTGCCATCTTATTGCTACACTTTTGCAAAGCAGAGCTCTTTTCTGGGCTTGTTTTTGGGACTGTTGTGCATTCACAGCTGCTGGGTGGGCTGTTACTAGCTGGCAGAGTGGGATCAGCTGGATCTGTTCACTCCCCGTATCATCAGTGGGATTTGAAATGTCTCTCTCCAGAAAGGATGACAGATTTCAATGAGAGTACGCTTGTCCTCGGTGAGAGAAGGGAGAGAGGGAGTGGGGAAACCCCGCGCCGGGAGGACGCGTGTGTGCCCGCCGCTCCTCCAGAGGGAAGCCGCAGCCATCAGAAACGCTTCCAGGCTGTCAAGGCACAGCGTCTAATACCTTGTGCCACAACTGGGCTGGCGCTGTCATTACTCTTTTATGTGTGGCATCCTCCCTCCTGCCCAGGCACTGGCTCGTTTGGGTGCGCTGCAGCTGCCCTGGCTCAGGTGACAGACAGACAGACACCCGCTCAGGGCAGGGGTGGTGACACTGAACCCCCTGCACAGGGCAGAGCCTCCATCCGGGGGGTGCAGATCTATAATCTCTGCGTAGACACGATGCAGTGACACTCACTGTGTGCTCCCCAGCTACAGCAGCCTGCTTGTAAAAGCAAGCTTGGGCGAGATTGGAAAAGGCCTGGAACAGCTCAGCAAACCCGTACCTGAGAGACTGGGGCCTTGTGTGAACAGCAGGCACCAATGAATGAGGGCAACTGCATTTAAAAATGGGCTTAGGATGGTATTTGAATCTCTAATCTACCTAATAAGACCTGGTATTTGTATCTAATAAAATCTAATACTGTGCATTTATAGTCTTTTTCTGAGTCAGTCTGACTCTGAAAGATTTTTCTGAAGACAATTAAACATCATGAAAAATGCACAGCACTACCTTCCTTGGTGTCAAATCAATCACAGAATCATAGAACAGTTTGGGTTGGAAGAGACTTCAGAGACCATCTAATTCCAACCCCCCTGCCATAGGGAGGGACTCCTTCCACTAAACCAGGTTGCTCAAAGCTTCATCCAACCTGGCCTTGAACACAGTTGGGGGAGTTTCAACTTTGATGTCACTTAAGATATTTATACAATTCCTTCAAACTCACATAATGTCAGAGGGTCAACACACTCACAGGAGACAGAACCACAGGTTCTTGTGAAGAGGTCCTGCAGGCTTTTCACGGTGCTGTTGTTCCCAATTTTAGATCAACATCTCCAGCACATGCTCTTTTAAAGCAAGTATTTCTCAAATTCCTCCTGGAGGTTTGATGTAAAGTACTGTGAACTGATTAAAAATGTCATGTAGTTGTTTTAAAATTGTATGATGTTGCCAGAGGAATGGCTGCATGATGAGACAGCAACTTCCTTCATGCAAAAGTAAAAATTATCAAGAATTCCTTGTTCTGAGTACAAGATACTCAGAGAAATTTTTGAGATTATCTCCTGCATATAAAGATAGCCAGCAAGGTCAGACTGTTCATGTACTTTCATGATGGGGACAGGTCACATAGGGATCCTTCCAAGGACTCCTGTCACCCTCAAACATTCAACCCAATCCTTCCTCTGCACCAGGGGAAAGAAGAAATCAGAAGACTGGATAAACTCTGACTATCTACGGATCTGATAGACATGACATAGAGAAGAAAATAAATTAGACAAGAGACAGGATACAAGATATAAATGACAAGCTACGTAAAGAATAAATTCAGCAAATGTTTGGGAGGAAAAACCAAAACGGTCTGGAAATTCCTGGAGAAAGACAAAGAGAAGATGACTTGCACTGGAACAAAGACAAGAAAGTGGGCCAATGGAGGACAATAAAATCTGAAGAAAGAAAGGAAAAAATGAAGCATCAGGAGATAGGATAAAAAGGAAAAGAGAAAAAAAGATGGAAAAAACCTATGATTTTTAGGAAACAAATCCCTGCTACTCAGAGTATGCTTCTGTGGCTCCTCAGTGAGTACAACTGCTTTCCCAGTGTGTGCTAGACTTAATTTGCCATGAATGATAGATTTCAGAAGAACTTTAGAATTCAATATGTACTGTGAAATGTTCCATGCTCAGCCACTCCTGTAGAGCAGGGAAAAAGCAGGAAATCATTTTGAACAACAGCGAGTGTTATTTTGAGGGAGACATAATGGCTTGTTTGGTTTGACATCCAAAACAGATATAACTGCGACAAAAGCATTTAAATGCTAATCTGTCATTTACAGTGGGTAAACAAAAACTAATGTGCATAAAATCTGTGGTGCTTGTGAGACAGTGCCCTAGAAGCCTGAAATACTGCTTAATTCAGAGAAGACAGGCATCTTGGCAGGCACAATTTATACCTAAAATATATGAATGTTGAGAGTAAATTTTAGGTACTCAAACCTTTCTTTCCTGGTGCTGGATTTGGATCATACAGTTTGGGTGTCAGAAAGGAGTGATTTTTCATTTGCAGTGTATTTTTCAGAGATGGAAATATGCAGGCAGGTATTTTCCAGGAGCAGTCAATACCTGCACAGTCAAATCCAAATGTAACCCACATGTGCAAATTTGAGAGATACAGAGAGATCCTAAATTCATCACAAGGTGGCTCTGGGTGAGTCAGGAAGAAATGTTTGCTTTATTTATTTTTTTTTTTTTAATATTCTTTTCTTCCTATTTGCCTCCTTGTATGTGGAAGTCTTCAATACACACAAAGACAACTTATGAAAAGTCTCTACACTGGACAAAATGTGATCTGTGACTTATCTCAAGCAGGCAAAACGACAGGAACAGAAAGAAACTCAGTCACCTGTTCCTCCTCCTTGTAACATGGTGTGATTTATCTCCTTACTATCTAATCACGTGGCCTCTGTCACGCAAGTCCCTTGGATCCTGAGAGCTGCTGAGTAACTTGTAAGGAAACCATACTTACACAGAAATAGAAAAATATTTTGATATCTAGTTGAGGACTGGCTGCCAAAAAAAAAAAAAAAATTAGTGCAGTTAATAGGATATTCTGTAATGATCTGTTTGCATCTGACCTTGACATGGATGGTCAGGCACTCTGGCAGAACTGTTTCTAGTTCTGGACCTTCACTTCTTAACTTTCTTTTGTCTTTTTCCTATACACACTCTTCTGCAACACAAAAAAAAGCTATGTGTGCTCTTTCTATGGAGCACTGCACTTTCCTGTGATATTGACATGTCCTGTTTGTCAAATATACACCCCTGGAGTATAAATGTGAAAATTCTGTTGAGCAGGCAATTTCCCCAAGCCCCTCAAAGGGATTGTCATTTGCTGTATGCGGTACTTAGGTGCTGGTTCATGAGAACATCCCTTCTGAACATCCCTTGTCCAGTACTTGCTATTTGTTCTGCGACTGAAAAGGGAAAAAGGGAAGGCTATGCCTGTCCTACACAGAGCCTGTGTGAAAATGCACGTTACAGACATCAGCCTAGAAATCTGAGATCATAGCTGACAAGTTTAGAACCAAATCGTCCTCCCCTTACCTTGAGACATGTATGCAAAGAAGCAAGCATAACCATTCAATTAAAAATAATCACCAAAGTCTGATGTTCTTTGTGCTATTCTACCTGTGGTTTTTATGTTACTTCTTTAAAAGTACTGATTGGACAAAAATAGACAGAAGCTTTCTTTTACAAGAAAATTTCCAGCTCACTTTCAAGTACAGAGCTTAAAGGTATTAGAGAACTTTCTTAAAAATATTCTGTAGAATAAAGAAGCCAACACAGCATTCAATTTTATGTTTTGAGAGTCTGAGAATTTCCAACTGTGCTTCAAAATGATCAGTTATGCTTGTGTGGGCTTTGACATTGCTCTTTCAGCCGACAAACATAATCTCATAGTGTGTCTAAGCCTCTCCACATAGATCTTACAAGCTTTACTCTGTTGTCAATATCCTGCCTTGGGTTTCATGACCTAGGTTCAGTGAATACTTCAGGACATCCAGCACATGGCATCAGACATCTTGATGACACCAAACCTTGCACACTGCTGTTTAATGACCTCTTGTATTATTTTTGTCTGTTGACTTTCTAAACCCATCAAAGCAGATTACAGCCACTTACAGTGTTCATGTCTTCTGAGTCCTCTGCTCAGCTTAATACAGCAAGGAAATCACCTTATCTGTCAGATATTCACTGTACCCCAAAATCTCTCTAAAATACATCATAATCCTTCAGTTGGACTAAGAAAGGATCTCTTTTGAAAGATAATTGCACAATCTGTTTTAAACGTCTTTTTCATTCTTATGTACAAAAAGGAACAGGTTTTACACTTTCTTATTCTATTTTGTGAGCAGTTCCCTGATGCCAATGCTGTAGGTATGAATGCAGACAGCAGGCTACAACTTTTGGTTATAAAGTTCTTCTAAAATTACTTGAAAGTGGTACACACAGAAATAACACACAGAAACTGAGCCCACGCACTACATGTTACATGTATTTATCAGCCATAATTCTTACATACATATACCTGGGATAAATTTTGCTGTGATAAATACAAATGTGTTTGTCTTGCTTTAGACAGCCACTTCTTTTTTAGTTGAGAAGACGATTACAGCAGGATTTCCTTGTACTTATTCTTGCACTCCTGTCCTCTGTTGTTGCCCATTCTCATGTGAAGAAAAGTTAACAGGAATAATAATATGTTAAGGTGGTAGCAAATTCAATGCTTTACCATTTCCAAAGTATTATTTCACAATATCTGATTTGGACTGATTTGGACAAGGGGAAAATACAAGAAATAATTTTTTCAGCCCTTTCTGCCTAGACATATCTTTGTTCTGTATGCATTATCTGTAACAGCCATTTTATACTCATGATGAAAAACTGAGGCTGAAGAAAAAGTGAGGCTAAAGAAAATAAGAACTTTTTAAAGTAGCAGCTGATGTTCTGCTTTAGCAAAGGGGTTACAGTGAGCAGTATATTTAGTTGTTTTGTTTTCTCCTCAGAGAAAGATCACATGCTGCATTTATGCAGGAAAATTTACTGCCACCTGACTAAAATTAGATAGTCCACACTTATGCTTTGAGTTTATGTCGTTATCCTGGGAATGGTGTGGGAGTTTAAATCTATAATCTCTGCATACACACGGAAGGGCTGAGGACTATTCTGAATAAATGCAGCAGCCTTGGAAATTCAGGCCTTAGCATCTGAATCATTTTTTTAATGAACTCTTTTAAAGCATAGGTGCTGGAAAGCAGAAGTGGAGGGGAGAGGAAGGACAGGTAAGCAAGTATACCACATGGGTACTTAATGTAACTGGCAGCCTGCAGTTTTACCACTCTGGAGCCTTGTAATAGTATTAGCTGACACAGACGTGTGACTGTGCTTATCAGACGTCACTGCAGGGCTAAGGGACACGCTGTGGTGGCAAGCCCCACCACTCCAGTTTACACTGCATGCTGCAGCTCTGGTCCCTGCAGGGCTAAGGGGCATGCTGGCAAGCCCCACCACTCCAGTTCACATTGCAAACTGCAGCTCCTTCTACTCAGACCTTCAGAAGGCCAGCTACTTGATAACAAAACACTGCCAGGTGTAACAGCTCTTGATAATTTTATTTTCTTGGGTTTCTGTTGCAAACTTTTGACACTATGTTGACAATTTTTTTTTTTCCTAAAGCAAGCTAAGAGACCAGAGTCTTTGTAGTCATTGGCAAAACTGTATTGGGGGGGGTGGGGAAGGCAACAGCAGCTCTCAGAAAGTGACACCAGCTCTCAGTAAATTAGTTGTGGGGATTTGTCAGGCAGTGACAATTTTTAGTTCTAACTCTCAGAGCTCTCTTTCTATGGCAGCTTCATATACTGTAGGATATTGCATACTATCTCTTCTGCCTATGATAGGCTGTAAATTCAGAGAGGCAGGAAGTAAATACCTAATCCAAACCTAGTGTCAGTGTTATTTTGCTTGGATTCTACCTCACTGCACTCAACTGCACTCATGTCTTCCCAGAACTGAGCTATCACAGTAAGCTCTTTATTAAAAAACAGTACAAAATAATATTAAAATGTAATGCAAAATATTGCCATTTCCATCAGATGTCTATTTCCTATCAACCTGAAAAATCAAAGAACTTTCTCACTCACCTGATATGTCTATTTGTAAACCTCATATCCTATTTTTGAGACCTATCATAAGCAAATTGGTTTGAACTGTGACACAAATCCATGCTGATGACCCTTGAACAGCCTTAAGGGTTAAGTCATGAGCCCAATGAAAACTGCTTGCTCTTTTCATTTGCTCAAACATTTGTTGAATTCTTAAAAGAATATTTAAAGGATGCAAGAAAGTTCTCAGAAATTCCCAAGAGGCTGGCTCACATCTTACAAAAGCAAAAGCAACTCTTATCCCAGAGAGTATATAAACAGAAACCATTAATCTAAAAGTCAGATTACAGCAAGACTCTGTTATGAAGCCAATTCTGGATTAGTAAAGCCCTACTTTCTCCTTATTCTATATAATTTCTCCATTTTCTTTCAGTCAATATAAAGTCAGAGTAGATCAGATACAGTGGTTACTTGTTTTTTCCCATTAAACTATTAACTAAGTAGGCAAACAAATGTGCATAATTTTTGTACACATCTACATATGTGTTCATGTCTATGATCCTGATAATGTCTTTTCAGTAAAATTAACAGGGCAAGCCCTGCAGGAATAATTAGTTTTTCTCGCACAAAACTTTGGCAAGAAGTCAGCATTTCCTGCCATTTAACATTTTGGACTCAAATTGGCTCAATTTCTGCCCGAGTCAAAATCTAGCTTAACTGTTTTTAGCCACAATGGGAATTTCAGTTCTCAGCTAAGAGTATACCTCTGATTCAGGGATTCAGTTCCCTGACCTGTCTTTTACTGTGCATGGTCAGAACAATGCACTTCATTTCAATGGCCAGTGCTGATCTAGTCAGAAGAGCCATGAGCCAGACAATTTGAAGTACGTAGTAAATTCTAGGTTCTTCCAGATTTAGAAACAGATATAATTTCTGGGATTTTTCAGCTGTCAAAACAATTGTCATTCTTCCTTCTGTCAGGTGTTCTTTGATCTCTATCCACTATTCTGTTGTTTCCCTAAGTAAGCACAGTATTTTTTTTTCCTCAGGTTAGATGTCAACAAGAGAAGGTTTTCAAGTTAGAGTGAAATCTTCTCGTTCATGTGCCTTATACTGCCAGTTCAATACACAACAAGTGTTAAGTCCTGAGACTACCTCTGACCCAAACCACCTCATAGCTAATAAAATAAAATTATAGCAATGGGATACAATTGAGAAAAATATAGGGCACTGTCTGTCCCAATGTTGCTCAACAGAAACAGCAAAAGAAAAGTTTATGCAGACTAGCAAATTATTCTCACAGCAGAAGACATATTTAGAGACTCTGAATTAAAAATGAGCACATATGCTTTTATTCCTGGAAGCATGACATCCACAGTACTGGCAGTTTGGGACCCAGTGCAACAGATTCCTAAGCAGTTTCCACCCTTCTGGAGTACCAGATTAATTCTCCACAGATGAACATGATGTAAATATGAAACATTTGGCTCCAGCTTGAAGTAGTCAAAAATGATTTGCTGACTATCCCACCAGCACTTCAGGATGCTCTGAACTACCTTATTATTCCTGCGAGCAAACCCTCAGGGGGCCAATGCCAAAAGTTTCTGCTTCCTTCCCTACAATGCAGCAACCATTTGTGAGATACTCAGAAAAAAATAAAATGAACCCCCAAAAATCCATTAACTATACCACTTGAATTTCAGATTGCATCACTGAAACAAAGTCAAACACCTCAGGGGATGGAGGACCTCTCTGTACTCTCCATATTTAAAGTTCTGCATCAGCTGTGACAAGGAGTTTTGAGAACAGCCATGATCACCAACAACAGCCTGTAGGTGTGCATCTTGTGTGGTGTACTTGTAATGTAATTTTTGAGTAGTAACTGAGGAGAACTACTATTTCCATTGCCAATACATGCTTTGATCTATAAAAATACCCTACTAGCTACTTCTAGGTAGGACAGATTCATTTCCTAAGTTGACTGTGCAACAGAAAGCTAAAATATTACATTTGTGATAGAAATAAAGCACTGAAAAAATGACCAGGCTAGTCATAAGGTCAGTAGTCTTACCACAGACCATTAGTACCTATATGAGAATGAGTTTTAGAATCCTGTCCCTTAGGCATAAATTATACATTATGACATTGCCACAATATCTTCTCCATGGTAAAAACCTTTTTGATTTATTTTCTATTTCTTTGCCTGTGAGGGCCATTTAACAGTACTATTCTCTGATTATAATTCAACATGTTATGAGTTAGTTCTTGGAAACCAACATTTTTTCTTAAAGGCAGATGAATTACAAAATCTATCACATCTATATGAAATTATCAATAGAATGGAGTTTGGATCACAAAAAAGTTGCCTTATCTCATCTCTGTTTCACCAAACCAATGACTTTAGTCAATTGCAAAATTTTAAGAGATGATTTGCAATTAGGTACATGCTTAACTGCAAGTCATCTCTTAAAATTTAGCATACTAATAATATGTATATTATATATAATACACAAGTAACATAATATGATGAAAAGAACAAGGTACTACTTATTAATCTGCTGACAATGTGACAATGAATTTTTATATTCATTGTCATGGTTTCAAGGAGAGCAACTATGACAGTTTCTAAGAAGTGACATATTGTTTGTGTGTCACCACATTTACTACTTTAGCAGCATAATGCTGCAGCTCGCAAGAAGGAGCTTTGTGTGCCTAGCTGAAAACCTTTTCTTCAGATGGTAAGGACAGTTTGAAATTAAAAAAAAAAACAAACTCAAGGCATAAATAATGCTTCTGCTGTGTTCTGATACCTGGCTACATTTCTGTGGAGCACAATTTGTTCGCTGCTGGGTGCTTAAGTGAAACACTGCAACGCACATTAGATGATCTCTATCTTCTGAGACAAACTGAACTCCCACTTCTTTCAGGCGCCAACTGAAGATGTTGTTTGCAGAGGACCCTCGCAGCTTTGTGCCAAATCCAGCTCTTTCTGGTCAGCATTCTGCAAAAGCTGCAGCTTCCATCCAAACAGCAGAGAAGGTGAGAAGCTATGCAGACAACTGACGTTGCTGCCTCACGAGAGAAGGAAATTGAGAGGTTAGAGCTAATGCAGTACATGGTGACCAGGGCAACAAAGCCTCTTCTGCCTTCCCTTCCTCCTCCCTCTGGTGAAGTTAGACATGCTGCTTTTAAGAGCTGTATTAGGTGATGCTGCACTGGAAGATGACTTAGCAGAACTTTACCCATGCCATGCAGGTGCTCTGCCCGAGGTCCATCCTGCTGAATGAAGGTGCCTACCTGAGACTTCAATTTCTCCTGCAGTCAGTGGAGAAAGACACGTTACCTGAGGCTGCTCTCAATCCCACCGAGCCCTTGTTTCTCCTGACTATGTGACAGAGTTTTAGACAACCAGACTACCGATCTAGGCACCTTGGTTTGGGTGCTGGAGGCAAAAGGGATGAATCCTTGGCTCTCTCACAACAGACCCAGATTCAGCCCTGACTGGCTCTCTCTGGGTCTGGAGAACCAGTTGAACTCCAGGTACTGACATGAAGGAGGGCTGAATTCAATCTCAGTGCTGCAGACTTCGCATTTAGCAATGTTGCAGAATAATCCAACCAAGTCAACTTTTCTAAAATGCATGGAATATCTCAAAATCAACATCCACAAGATTTTGACACCTAAGCAAAATTCAATTAATGTAAAACACTTCAGTGTGAGTTTAGATGGCTCTCCTCTTCCTCTTAAATTCTTTACAGTTTTTCGCAAGTGAATAAAAAACAAACCTTGGAAAAAATTTCCCTCTACGTAATTCCATTTCAGCAGCAACTGAAAAACTGGATTAACAGGAGTTCAGCTACCAAGCACTTATGGAAGAAATATGATAAAGTGGGAGACCTTGGGATTTATGTCAAAAACATGTCTGAAAGAATTGCTTGTGGTTTTCCTCTTCTCCGTAAGATAAGTGCTGGAAAGTGCTGACAAGTATTATATCTGAATATCTACATATACATACATACAAACTCAGACATTTATATGTATATAAACATTTGTATAAAAGAACAGAACTCACTCATAGTTTGAAAGCTGGACTTGAAGGGAACACAAGGGTGGTGTCGGGGAAGGGCTGTTTCTTGTCTCCTGGGCTGGGGCTCTGGGGGCCACCCGTGAGGGGCAGATTCAGGTGCTGGGCAGGTCACCTGCCCAACAGCTGCAGAACTGAGAGTGTGCTACTATTCTCCTTCTGGTGTTGCTGTAAGAAACCTCCCATGCCTCCTATAGCTCTTTTGTGTCCAGAAATTATATGTAAAATCTAAGTTTCAGCTTCATACAATGTCTCTGGGCATTGTAAGATTGCAGAATACTGGTGAATGAGATCACTCCCATCATATGAACTGCTGACACTTGAAATGCTCTTTTGATTCCCCTTTTATTTGCACAACCAGTTGAAGAGCCAGACACCGTATCATTTTCTCACACTATGATCATCCTATTTCCTATTCTTAGAGAAACCAAACCACCACATATTGTGTCAAGTGACACTTCTTAAATGCTGTAAAATAAAGGAAAAACAATTTCTTTTCTTTTTTAGATTGATACCTTGATTTTTGTTTCATTGTACTAAAATCCAAAAGTCTACTGGGTAATAGATATTACCTTACTAACCCTTCTAAAAATCTCCATACAGGGACTAGGATTTGTGCAAAAGACATTTAATTCTAAAGGACAAACAACTGAGATTATTTAGCAGATTTCCTAATCACATACTACCTTGGCTTCCCTCAGTATATATGAAATTCTCTAACCGCTGCTATATTTCATTATCTCTAGACTTCTGAAAGAGAACTTTTATTAAATCAGTGTCAAAAATCTGAAACACAAGAATTCAGATATGAAAAATACAAACTCTCCTTACAGTATTTCAATTGTTCCCCTATTTTTACTCCAAGGTTTTATTCTATTCTAAGAACAGTACAAAAAATACAGATTTTATTGATGAAATTATTTTGAAAATGGTGAGGTGTACCTCTGGTTACAGGAAGGGAGAGGGGAAATTACAGGACTGTCATGTTCTCTCCAGGCTTCAACTTGTTCTCTGTGGTTGTCAGACCGTATCCATCTATCTGAGAAACTCCAGGGGTGGAAGCAAAGTGGTAATTGCCTTCCAAAGGAGTCCTGGTGTTTAGCTAACCCCTAATAAAATGGACATCTGTATGACAGAATGAGCACTACTGCACAGTGCAACAAAGGCTTCCACATCAGCTTTGTCTGAAAGCAGACCTGACATAAGACACTCCCTAACATGCGCCTGCCCAATATTTGCTTTGCACAAGGACCATGATTAATGAAGGCTCATTTCTTTGCTATTTGTCAATGATTCACACTAGCACTCAAAAGAAAAAAAACATTCTCCTTTATTTCTCAATGCTAACATTTTACGGCCTTGAGAAAGACTAGTAGTTAAATGCTTTCAAGCCACAAAAACAGACCAAAACAACAAAACACAAAAAAACCCCAAGCTCTGAAAACACAGCAGACTCAAAAGATCAAAACCTGGCTTTACTGAAGAAAAACAACTTTATCTTGTGTGGATCCAACAATGCAGAGGGGATGGTAACCAGCTGTGCAGGAGCAGCACAGCATCATCTTCTGCAGTGCTGGACACGGGTTCCAGCTGCGCTTTGTCGCTGGCCTCAGAACAAGGGGAGCTGCTGTCATGTGCAGAGGCAGGGAGGGACACATGTTCCATTGTTCTTGTCATTTCCCTTGGGTGTCTTTCCATAACTACATTTCTGTTAATCAGCTTCACCTCGCAGCTGGGCAGGGCAACTAGTTCCCCTTCAGGATGCAGAGTGACAAGAAGCCCCTACAGTCACACCTTGTTTGATCAGCTCTTTGGGTATGAGCAGCACAAGGACACACAGACTCACTAAATAAACTCGAGCAAGCAAAATAGCACTGTTTACCAGAAACAGGCAAACACAAACCTCAGCTAAGGGGCCATTTGACCTTCAAGTACACAAAATGCAGTGTCCTCTCACTCAGAAAACTCCCAGCACAATGCAGTGATGGGGATGTGAAAAAGGCATATGAGCTCTCCCATAGCTGAAAATGTCCATGCTAGGGCACAGCAACAGCTCATCCAGGTTTTTATCACACATCTGGAAGCACCCAATGCCAGGAAACACCCAATGCCAGGGAGAGTACAAAAGGGAGTATCTCATAAGACCTAAACATCTGCTCTTTATATCACACTTTATTATGTGTTTTTTGTGTTTGCAGTCTTTTGGTTCCCTTCAGCTTTTCCCAATCCCTGTCCAGACCCAGATGGAGCAGCAGACAGAAGAGCTGTAAGTTTTAATTCTGTTTAGATCAGGGACTGTAGGTTCTTTCTGCTAGTGTGAGCTCTTCACTCCTGAAGTATAGGAACTTTACTCCAGTGGGATATTTCCTCTGTCATTCATACATACTCTGTACCTTTTTATTACAGGATTGCTTTCCATCAAGGCTCTGAAGCACTTACTTGACTGACATCCTCAAATAAAACTAGGAACTTCACTCCATTTGCCTTGTTTCTTTAAACCTATATGGTTTACATAGCCCCTAAACATATATTGATTTGTCTGTTTTTACATATTTGGCTTAATTAGGACTTTGCTAGCACTGGGGTTTTTTACTGATATTTTTTCTATTCTTATTTAAGAAGAGTTTGTTTTTTTTTTTTTTTTACTTTCTCTCAAGTGGACGATCACCTGGATTTTGTGTCCTTCTTCACATGGCATATTTTCCCTACTTTTTTTTGTAAACAATTTTCATAATGTCTTCACTTTTTTGTGACACAGAGCAATAACTAAATGCAGTGTTAAGTGAAGGCTTTATTGAAGTTTACCTCCCGCATCAATTCTGTTTTTCAGAATGCCCAGTTGAGACATTTTCTGAGCCGTACAAGAGTGAGAAATTGGAAAGAAAAAAATGAAGAAAAGTGAATTCACAGAAGTTTTGTATATGTTGTCTAAGAAAATGCCAGGCACTATGGAACCCTTCAGCAGCCCAGCTGCAGTGCTCCAGTGGCACCAACCACTGCAACCATGTCGCTGCTAGATGCCATTTGCTGCACCCAGGTCTTCCCCCTCCTGCCCATCACTTGCTCAGCCTACCAGGTCTCTGGGATTGCACACAGATATTCTCTACTGACTGGTGCTGCTCGAGTGTGATGAAGATGAATTGTGACCTCGAGTCACAGTGAACAGGAAAGAAATGTCTCCATCCAGACAGCAGCTGCAGGACAGGTCCAACAAGTTATTTACTGCTCTGAAATTCAAAACTGTTGTCTGGAGTGAATACAGAAGAGCTTTAGTCCCTCCCTTGTCCACTTGCAATAAACTGTGTTTCTTCTCCTTTGCAATATGCTGAACAAAAAATTTGGAAGACGCAGAACTCCATGGGTGGAACTTCATGGAGAAATCAAGTATCTCTCAGTGTGCTGCTCCCTCCACAATGCACAGCAACACTGAAACTGTCAGTGTGTCCCTGCATCCAAGTTAAAATTTTTTGCTTCTTAACTAGGATGAATTAATATGAAAGTAGCACCAAAGGGTGATCCAACAATCTAGCTTCCAGCTCTAGGCTAGAGCAGCTGGAATTAATTTAGTAATTTTTGCGCTGCAACCCGTTGCAGAATCTGGAGGAAATTGCCTGTACCCATTATAAACTCTTGCTGTCCAAAATGTACTGGAAGTGTAGGCAGATTGCAGCATCTCAGAGGAGATATTTAATATTTGCTTACCAAAGCCAAAAGACCAGGATGGAATTAAAAATCAATGACTATGGATATATCTAAAGCAAATGGAAATATCTAAAGCAAAATCTGGATGCCTTTGAAGACTTTCTTACACTTTTATCTCAGCTCTTAGCATTTATTTTTTGTTTTTCCACCCACAAAGACTTTTTTATTGACTGAAATTAAATATTAATTCATGTTTCAAGCTACACTGTAGAAATCTGATCAAAGACAAATGGTTACTATAATAAGTAGTAGTTAAATTCTGTAAGGATAGAGTAATTTATAAATTTTCTTCTGAACTAGAGCACTGAACTAAACATGTCAAAAGACCCTGACATGTACACCATTACACGGACACACCTACAATATATTGGCTAAAATAGCCTATTTTCCATTAAAAGGAATAGAAACAAGGCAGTTGAGTCTCTTAGACTTGTAAGCTTTCAGATCTCTGCCAGCATTATTAAATGAGAACATTATTTAATTACTAATGGTATGAGAGGATAAACTCTGCCTGTTCTAAGTCTAAAATATTTAAGACTAAATTTCAACAGAAATAAAAGATGTTCCAGATGAAAGATCTGGATCCAGCTTCCCAATTTGTCAGAAACTTTTTGTGGGACCTTAAAGTAGATGCAGTGAATCTCAGGTCTGCATTTGTACAACAGGGCTTCTCTGCTCTGTCAAACAATTGCAAATCTCAAATCACTTCAATATTACAAGGAACTAGGTACTAAAACCATGACAGTAGGGACAGATGAGAACATACATCTACTTGTCTGCATTTAATTTGTAAGCAAGGCTCATTAACTTTGCTCCTCACATACAGCAAAATGCTCATGCTTTCTTCAATAGATGTCTTTCCACCCCAGAGGTAAGCTTGTGGCACTAAATCTTTACTGGGAGTGATTTACACAACAAAAAAGATGAGAATATTCTCAGGCACAATGCATACCCCTCCCTGGGGTGTCTTGGTTTGGGGTTGGTGTGGTGACATGCTGATGTGACTGAGCTCAGCACCTCACTTTGCACGGTGATTTTTGCAGGCATACGCCCAACACACACACAGAAGCTGTCAGTAAACAGGCAGGAACAGCTGTCCCTAGCTTACTTTAAAATTCTGACCTACACAGCTGGAGAAAACACTGCTTGGCGTTCACAGAAGAAATAATCTCACTCACAAGTAGGCTAGTCATCGGGCCTCCTCTCTCAGGAGATGGCTGTCACTACTCTGAAGTTCCTTGCTGTGAATTAAGACTTGGAAAACTGCAGATCCTTTGTATGGCCCCTGCCTATGACTGAAAGGTCTGACAATAGAAACAAAAGTTATTTGAGATTCCGTGCCAAGAATTTTTTAAAAGAAAGGAGTAATAATGTGATGGATTTTAGGAATAACAATCCTAACAGGCATTAGGATTTCAATACATGTAGATACTTGTTGATCATATTTCTCTTATTCCCTACCCTGTCCTTGGTCTTCTTTTCTGATGATCTCTTCTAGCCTTAGGGAAATTATCTGGTGACTTAGACTGCCTATTTCTTTTCTTTTCTTTTCTTTTGCATCCTTACCCTAAGAAATAATGCCAGCTGTACAGCTGACATTAGGTCACTTATACAGGGAGCAATTTAATTATCTAAATCACATATGTTATTCCAGCTAACATGCATCTTGCTCCTGACACAGATTTCCTGCCTTTGACACATGACAAGCCAGCCAGAGCTCTGACACCCTGCTCTGTCCCCAAGGCAGCTTGTCCCCAAAAGAGGCTGCAGCCCAGCTGCCCCAGAGCAAGCCCTTGTGCAGAGCCCTCCACTTGCCCAGTTCTGTTCTCTGGTGAGGCTTCATGAAGCACCAGCTGCAGTGCAGAGGCTGAGCTCTCATCATCACCAAGCCTGGTGGCCTTGATGGTTTCCTATGGTCAAAGCACAATATGGAGATACAAACTATTGTGCAGAAGAACCAGAATGCACTTGCACAACTGGAACTACAGATATTGCATGGAAGGGGAAGAAAAGACTGCTTTTGCTGTTCAGACACAACCTGGCTCTGTGCTTTTTATGTTCATTTGGATCTATTATCTCACTCCCATTTGAGTACTGTAAATGTCTTTTAAAAACTGTGTTTCAAAATAGCACCCTTAAGTCTACCTCATCTGTGAAAACTTACCAATCAATGAATGCCAAAGTATTTGACATCATTGAATAAATTTATCAGCATTTTTCATCCACAGAAAAATGCATCTTCTTTTTATCTTGCACGTTAGATCAGTGTTAAATCAATGCACACCAGAGTCAATGGCTGGTTGCCCTTCTTCTATAAACATGGAGATCTCAGGTGACTTAGGTGAACATCCCTCTGGAGGGGAGGTTTCATTCCAGAGAAGTTTTAAAACAATAGTTATGGTGATATTAAAAAATAAGCATTTAGCATAAATGTAAAAATGTTGTGAGATTCTTCTGTTTAGACCTAAAGAAAAAAGAAAGACTCACTTGACTTATGATTGACTCCTTCCTGCATTTATAATAGAGAAAAGAAAAATGTAGTTTTAGACAGATGGGAAAGGAAAAGGGGAAATCCAATTAAAAACCTCTGTTCTTCTTTTGCATTTTACTTATGTAAACTCTGGGCAGGTTTGGTATCATTTCTGTGCCCAGAGGTGCTGTTTGTCAATGGCACAGCACTGACGAACTGTTCCTCCATCCATTGTCACATGGTTGGAACAAGGAACGACTGCCATGTGTGCTCCTGCAGCAAACTGATCTGCCACAGGGATCCACAACTGGCATGTGTGCCAGCTGCTCCCCCTCTCAGGAACACTCTTGAGTTCAGCCTAGTTCCCAAGGGATAATACTCCTTTTCACACAACTGGA
This sequence comes from Irena cyanogastra, assembly GCA_013397155.1. NCBI lineage: Eukaryota > Metazoa > Chordata > Aves > Passeriformes > Irenidae > Irena > Irena cyanogastra. The sequence continues at coordinate 1,505,926 of VWZV01005697.1, read as the reverse complement.
ATATAAGAACAGGTTCAGAGCTTTTGGAAGTTTTCTTCCCATCTTCCTTTTTAAAAATGAAGGGGGAAAAGGCATGAGAGAGGTTTGCAGTTGTGCCTCCGGTTTGCAGGGACCCGGGTTCTCTTGCTGTTTGCATGCTGGCTTTCAGCTTGGCTTCACAAGCAGGAGACATCTGTGCCTGCCCCGTGCCCTTTCCAGCTGCTCCCTACCTTCCAGTAAAGCCCTGGGGAAGGATGCCTCCATGAAAGACTGGCAGCAGCAAAACCCTGCTAGTAGCTGTGCTCTCTTAACCACTGTCTGTCACACACAGCCTCCTTCTCAGGAATATGGGCCTAGGTAAGGGTTTGGTTTTGTTTTTAAATCCAGTTAGAGAGGAAACTGATGCTGGAGTTATAAATGCTGAAGTTACATCCATCTGAATCATTATTGCTGAAATGCTTCAGACACGTTATCAGAGATTCAGTGCAATAATGGATATTTCTAAGATTAGGTTTTTCCTTTCAATTTCAAACCCGCCTAAACTGAAAAATTTGTTTTCAATTAACAACAGAAATCAGACTGAGAGGGGACACCTGTGAGTCAGACATAGCAGCTCTCATCATCAAAGCATCTCATCATCATCAAAGGAAATTAATTTGCTTTCAGAAAAGAGGAGTATTTCAGAAGAGCTTATTCTTCATACAGACATTACTAACATCAGTTACACAATATTGTAATAAGACTTGTCCCACCATTCTGTGTTAACACATACTAAGAATGCTTCTAAAGAGCACATCTTGCCCTCATCTACTCCCTCTATAATACACTCATCAAGCAAATTATTTTCCAGTCCAAGAGCTCTCATCTCTGTCAGCTACTCTAATTAAAAGACCCTCTCTTCAACTTAGTTATTTCATCCAAAACTACACATACAAGTATGTAGCAAACTGTGTTGATTCTTCCTAAATTCAACAGACTGAAGAAGCACTGAAAATCTAAGAAGAATTTATTCACAATTTCACTGTTACTGGAGCACCTACAGCATTTTGATTAAATTTGTCATATGTAGTTTAGAATTAAATCCATGAACACCAACCTCACCATCAGGCAGGGGAATATATCAATCTAAAATGCAGATTACAATAAACTAGTATCAGGTTCACTGAAGCACGTATTATTTACCTGAGTAAATAGTAATCTGAGTAATCTGTCCAATCTGCTTCAATTCTAAAAAAAGGGTGTAGAGATCAGTGAAACAGGACTGGCCTCATACCTATGTGCTCTTTTCATATTACATATTTTGCATTTTGTGCTAAATGCTGGTTGCCATGGCCTAAAGAACTTTGAAGTCAATGTTAGTGATACCACTGAATTCAGGGGCACTAACCAAATTTTTCTGTGCTACCATCTTACAAAATGAAACTGTATGCATACATATATAGACCACAAGCCAAGATACTTTTGGAACAGTTTTTTCAAATGGCATTCAACTCCACAAAAGAATTTCTATCAAATTTTTTAAAAGATGATACATGAAAATACAAAAGCTTTGTGAAAGTAACAGAAATGGAAATGAGTTCCCAATTCTTCTCAGAATAAGCCTGCAACACATTAATAAGTCTTCAAAAGAACAGCCTTACCTACTTTATTTTAGCAATATCTACTGTTATCCAGAAAAACCTGCCCCAAAGTCAAACACACTGGTAGATACTTCATTAAAACAGAATAGACAGGTAATCCAAGAATCCTTCAGTAAGCAATCCAAAAGGAGGATAGAGTGCTTGGGAAAGAAAACTGTGTGAACTTGAGTTTGTAGCAACAAAGCTTGATGTCATTTTTGTCTGTCACAGAAATCCAACTGACTGAAAGAGTATGAAAAATTGAACTATCTAAGGAGTTAGCCAAAACTATCATCCCTAAGCATACATGAAATCACAGCAAGCTTTACTGTCCCAAAGCACGACAGCAGCAATCCCTTCCAATGGGGCATTCTGCAAGTGGCCAGTGATACCTGAAACTGTCACTGCCACTTGGTTGTCCTTGGGACAGCTCTGGCCTGTGCCATACTGGAGCTTTTTAAAGCAATATCTAACCCTTGTGGTTGCATCAAGAGGGACTCAATGAAGGATGACTGAAGACAGTGAACTCTGGTAACAAATGTGCCCCAGCGTTCCGCAGTGACGCTCACTGCTGCCTGGGAAAGGAAAGCTCCCCCTTTAAGAGCTGTTTGGTGAAGAACAGCTCTTTTTGGACTTTTAATTACCTTATCTTTTAGAGACAAGGGCAGAACAGCTTAGAAAATCCTAGAAGATTTTTTATTAGTTTGGTGAAGTACCACTTTTTAGGCAGAAGCTTAGGGGAACACGACATCATTTCCACAAGCAGAAGGCATAAAAGATTCCCAGTGAGGAATGAACTTGGGTCTCAGAGGCCAGGTAAGACTAAACTCAGGAGTTCACCTTGTCATTCAGCTAAAAGCTTCCTCAGACTTCAGGTTTGCATCCCACGGCTCCTGCATTTTAGAAGAAATCCTGTATGAATATTTATTGCAAGTAGCTACACGATGATTTGAAAATTCAGCAAATATGATCCAGGCAGTTTGTAGGCACTTAAATACTGAAAGAAAACTACTGCTCTGATAGCTTCAGCCATCTCACATATCTTCTTGATGTGCAATATTGTGAGCAATTTCTTTTAAATGGCTCAGCTGTCAGTATTGTATGTACTTGTACACAGCGTATGTATAAGATAAACTCCAACAAATCCAAACACTTATTTTGGAAATAAAGGCTAGTTGGTAATATTTAGAATTAATGGTTACAGTGCCAATGTAAGCATGCTTTTCAAAGATAACTTGCCCCCTCCCATGGCTGCTCAAAAACAGTAGAAGAGCTGTCTCAGGTATAGCATGTGGAGTACAGGTATTGACTCACCTATAATGCTCTAACACTCACGTGGAAAGGATTCTGCACGCTTATGAAATGACTAAAAATACAGAACTGCTTTCTGAGTCCCACCTAGTGAAAATCAAATTTTCATGCTTCCCCAAAAACAGAATGACCAAGGCATGTTTAGAGCAGACTGTGGCGGCTTCATATAAGGACTGTACGGAGATCCTGTTTTAATCTCAAAGTCACTTTGAAACAGCTGTGCCAGTGTCACTTGCTTGTTTTCAACATTCCCCCAAAGGACCTGGTTTTCAGTGTTACATGTCAAATATTCACATATCTTCATCAAATAGAAAACTCATGAGTCTGCCATATGTCATGATAAATACCATGTTTTTTTTCTGAAAAAAATAACATGCAACAGTTTGTTTGGCTTCCCAGTCACTCGGGAGCAATTTTTGTTGTTCTACATCTTGCAACAAAATCAGAGAGCCAAACAAAGGCCAGTTTGCAGGGGATCATATAGATTTGTTTTGTCTCTCAGCTCTGCAAAAGCCAGACAGAGCCTGTTTATCCAGACAATAAGATTCAGCCCTTGGTGTCCCATAGGTTTCATCCGGGTAATGTTTCATCATTTAATTTATTAGTGTATCACCCTGACATCTGATCCCTTCCAAATATCTTACATGAGAGAAAACAATACACTGGCAGCTGCTTATAAAAACATGGAACGGAAATGCAACATTTTTAGGACATATGATCTGCCTCTGGGTGAAGGGAAAGGCACAACAGCATGGTCTGTCCCCTCAGGCATTACACAGCATAAATGACACGTCACAGCTGAAAATCCAGCTCGCGAGATGCCTCTGATTTTGCAAGGGGCATGCTGTAATGCCCAAAACATCACCCTCCTAACCAGAAATACTGCAGCACATATTTTAAAATATATATACCATTGATGCTACTCTAAACTCAATAGGTGGTAACAGCATAAAAAAAAGGATATGATCAGTGGTAAAAGAAGCTGTTGCTGTAGTTAAATTACTCTCTTAAGTTAAATTAAGTTAATTTGCTCTCCTAAATTAAGGATGCAAGGTGCTGGGGTAAATTGGAATAAATGCTTTCTATCCATTATGGCAAAGGAAAGCTGTTCTCATGCAGATGGTACCTGCTGGTAAATCACTGTAAGATCATATATTCCAAATCCTAGTAGGTTTCTCTGTGCAAGAGCTACTGTGTGATTCTGTGAATGGTGTCACAAGGGCAGGCATATTCTATTCATGATTTTAAAACTTTGTTTTGCAAAACATTTCCAATTAGATATTATTACCAAATAAGAAAAATGGATTTACCCAATTTTTAAAACAATTATTCTTGCCTTTTTTTTCTCCCTTTAACAAGATTCATCATGAATCTCCTTTGATTTTCCTTAATGTATCCCTAAAACCAGAGTCAGCGAAGCCCCTTATCACAGCTACAGAAGTAAAGTTCTCATCCCTTTGTTCATACAGGGAATGGGATATTCCCTGGTGCCAGTGCTTCATGCCAGGGATGGACTGTTATAATATGAGTCACTGCACCTTTGCCCTTGGCACTGCTTCCACAATTTCAGCTTCTGTTTTACTGAGAATTAAGTGCCAAGCAAGTCGGTTCAAAGGACATTTTGCTCATTCCAACAGTAGTTTTTAATAAGTTTTTTAATAAGTTGGCACACCACTGATAAAATCTCAGGGCTGAAGGGAACCCATATGTAACTGAGGTACTGAACACCTTTGAAGCAAGACAGATCAGATGGTAGCTGTATTCCCATGACACTTTAAACTGACCAAAAATGCTGAATCATGGGTTACATGATACTTCATGTAAGAAGTATAAAGAAGGTAAATAATCTTTTAATGACCAGCTCAGCAGTGAGCATATGTAAGTTCTTCAAACAAAATCAATTAACTACTGCCAGTCTTCTTTGTTCCTTGATATAATATCTATTGAAAAAGCAATAAATTCACTTATCTTTCAAGACATTAAAACACTTGAGTTATTAAATATGAATGACTAGGATCCAATATAATCTCCTTGTCTTACAGTCACATTGACTGACTTTATCATTTGGCACAAGAAATAACTTCACCTTAAAAGCAAAGAGTGGTAATGAGTCTCCTTGAAAGAAACAATCGTGAAATGAAGATATCTATTTATTACCAGTGACCATTCTCTGTGCTTTACCATAACTTGTTTTCAGCAGATAAATTTCTATAAAGTATTGGGAGTGACAATGCAAATGATATTATTCCGGGTAGTCCATTTGGATAAAGGTTTGTGACAGGATTGCCCCTCACAAATAAACTTAAATCAGAGGTCAGACAGAAGTTCAGGACACATACCAGCTAGAAAAGAACACATCTCCAATGTATATAATGCCCTGAGGTACATGATATCTAATATAAAAACTTGTGAGAATTAAACTAATACAAAAGTCATTCCTCACACTTTAAAAAAGAGACAATCTTAATTCTGTGTCATCTTCATCCTTGGTCTACAATTAGATGACAAGGCACATGAAGTATAAGCTTTTCATGGAGAAATATTCACAAAATCAGGATGACACAGAACATGCAAACCTAAACTAACAAGAAGACATTGGAAAGAAAAGGGTTTTGTTCATATAACATAAAGGATGCAAACATAACCAAATGTATTTCTTTCACTTGAACACTTTAATATCTTCATGCAAACATGCAGCTGCTGACAGACAGTTTACTGATGTGTTATAGCTCTTCTTCACAAGGTATCAATCAGCTAAGCTTTTCTCAAGTCCTTTGAGTGTATATGGTTACCTTCAACCCAAAAGGAACCAGTAGCATACCACTAATTAGGGTTTACCCCTGAGTGAACACTGTGACAACCCAGGAGATAATTTATGAGGACTTGCAAAGGAAAGATGAAGTGTCCTATGTGAACCTTTGCTCTGTTATGGTCATGCATAGTGACTCTGCTAATTTCCACTCACTCTAAGACCACTTTTAAGCTGCTCTACAAGGAATAGGCATCAGAGTCAGTGTGAATTATACATAAGACAGACTTATATATAAGAATTATATATAATTCTTATATGTAAAAGACAGTGGAAAATAAGAATCAGGCCCCTATTGTAAAATAGGTGTCTTGCCTCTCTTGGGAAGTCATTGTGGGAAGCCTAGCCAAAATGCACATGTAGCTAAATAAATATTGGTGGCCTAAATCTCCTCTTGTGTGCTCCTGCTTTTTCCCTCCCAAAGGAATTTTTGTTCACAAAAGGCATTAGTTACTCAATACAGCACACAAATTCCTCACAATTTCCAGTCCTATTTGGGATAATTATACCTTCTGTAATCCACAATCCACAAGTTAGCTGATAAATTAGTGTGCTTTTTACAAAGAAGGAGTACTCATGTTACAGTTTGTAACGCAAACCAAAAAAAAAAAAAGCTGAAAATTAACGCCAAGAAAAACAGAAATCAATAAAATAAGGAAAAATCAGCCATGCAGTGAAACAAACAGAATTAAGAGAGAACACTTTCAACCCCAGCAGGTTTCACTTTAAATAAAGCAAACCCCATACAGCAGAAACACAAAGGCCAATATTTTACCCTTCCGTGTATGTACATAAACAGGGTTTATGCAAAAATTCAAGGACAGAATGTGACTGACTAGTAATTTTTTAAATTACTTTGTACTGCCTTTTATACTTGCTCAGTTAGTAGTCACACTGAGTTTGATGGGAATATATGAGAAAAAGTGACTTGAACAAGAGAGAACTGTAGAATCAATCACAATCAATTACATTCTAGTTGTATGCAAAGGGACAACATGGGATATAAAATACCAATTGGAAAATCTGAGTGATATTTGTTGATAATGTTACCATAAGGTAATTAAAATACTCTTGTAGATGAAAGGTGGTAAGTCACTATCAGATAGGCAAATATAGGGTCTCTGTTACTCCTGGATATTCCACTTATTATTTCATTCACTCTATATTTACAGCAAAACATCTTGACTAGAAGCTTTCCATATTTATTTAGGATTTAGCCCAAAAGAGTTTCATCAGTATTAAAAACCAGAGAAAACAATCAGGCTATTGGACCCAATAAACAAGAATGAAAGGAAGAGTTCATGTATTAATGCTTTGAAAGATATATTAAATGTATGGGTTCATTTGATTCACACTCATTCCAAAGTAGGGCTCCTTTGATTTGGAGTGCACTGCACAGAACAATATACCTCAGACAGAGCTGACAAGGCACCAGCTCAGGTAGGTGCTCTCTTAACATGCCAGTTCAACAAGGTGCTGAACCATAAACACTGATGCAATCCAGCTGCACAAAGTTCACATCTACTGAAGTCACTGCTCATTCTGGTATCTGTTGAGGACTTTTATATTACTGACAGGTTGGTCAGAGCTGCTGCTGCACTAAGGGGGCTGTTAGAGCAGCTGCAAATAAAAGACTGAATGATGGCTGATAGCATAAGTAAAAAAAAAAAAAATAAAGACAGTTTTCACAAACTACTGGTTACACAATAAGTATAAATAAATGCCTGGTCTAAAAACTCAAGATGTTAGTCTGGACCAAAGAATGCCAGACCCATGCAGAAGTCTGTGGTTTGGGGACCAGGCTTTGGGACTTTTCTGGGATGTAAAATACACAAAATTCCTGTCCTTCATAAATTCCAGCACTGCTTCTCATTCCATAGCACCGTACATGTCTGAAATGGCTGGACTTCTGCACATCTTTATCTTAATCCTACTTAAAAAGCTCATGAATGAGAACACTGGAAAATGGAGGCAAATCCTGTTTTCCTCAGCTGAAATGTGTATTGAATTCACAGAGATCTTTCCTGGGATGAGGACTAAGCAAGAACTGCTGTGCCTCTAATATGGTAATTGGTGACTGAGATGAGGTGCACATCTGCATTTACTAAATTTAAAAAACTCAAAAAGTTAAGTGTGCCTGTACTGTGCAACAGTACTTGACCTATAATATTCCTTTTTTTACTAACTAAACAGTTTTAATTTCTTGCCACACATTCTTCTTGCTTTCTCCTATTTATTGTTGCATATCCTGTAAAATACATGCTGCTCATTCACTGTCACCTTGTTCTGTCTCACCTTGCTCTAAGTGAAGTCAGTGGCAAACCTTCACTGACCTCGAAAGGAGCAGGATTTGTCCTGAGATGCCTAATCCAAAGCAGGACTCCCTCTTAATTCAGTAAGCTTTGGATCAGACCTAGAAGGGTTCTTAACAGAATCAAGAGGTGGCAAGACACAGCCACATATCAAAACCACATCTGAGTATTTATCTCACATTTCTAATCTTTGATGTGAAAGAGATTAAAAAGCAAGCTGTTCCTGTCAACTGCTTGGATGCCACACAGGATATAAATGACTGAACAAGCACCTATAGGATATGTATGCACATTCATATGATTTCATTTCTTCCAAAGGGAGCTAATATTTGAATTTGAGGCTTATGGTAGTATTTCCTCACCTGGTTCCCAACTTGCCACTGTCAAAATCCCACCATCCTTTCTACTCCTACAGAGGAATGAAGATGGTTGTGCTTCTTGTCTCAGGACAAATTAGAAACTTATTTGACCAAACACAAAAAAAAAAGAAAAATCTTAAAGACATGTTATCTAAACAGTTCAGATAAAACCTTGCCACAGATCCTAACGCAGTCTGTTTCAATGTGTATCCAACTGATTCCACGTCTTATGTTACCCAAGGTCAAATGTGTTGTGATGGTCTTTACTCTCCTTCATGTCATTCAGCCAAGCTGCTATAGCTGTGTGAGTTGCCACAGGCATATCTGACTATAATTTTGGCTCATATATGCATTTACAGACTGAAAGTGACTAGAGAAACTGAGTGCATGTATTATGGTGATCTAGCTACCAGAACCACAGAAACCACATCAAATGGCATTAACTTAGACAAAAGGCAATTGAAACACTGAAAATCATTACAACATGTATACAAGTACAATGTGAAGCTCCCTGTAGCAAGAAAGATCTGTAACATTGAATTAAACTCGGGCATGAGGGGAAAAGGAAATAAAAAGGTAAAAAATAATTATTTAGACATCTTGGGAAATTAAAGAAACAGCCACATTCATCTGCAAAATCTGAGGACAAATCTGCTCCGAGTGACCTAAGGGGGATTTTCTTAAAAGCCCAGGGTCAGCCTAACTTCTTTTAAGCAAATTCATGATGGGGCACTGTGTAAGTCATAAGAACAGTTTGATGAATGGCAAGCACTCATGCAAGTCTAACCATCCTTTATTTCTGCATTTATTCAACATGCAAATGAATGAAAGCGAGTCACAGGCAAAGAATGTAAAAATCAGTATATTACTTTTGTTTTATTCATCTGCTTCATCTTACTGTGTTGACTCCTTCCTAGTCTTAGGAAAACACTAATTAAGCATATGTCTCATGCCTTAGAGGCAACTGCCTTCGTTTCTGTATATAAAAGAGAAAATATTTCACAAACAAATCTGCCTGCTGGATGTCTCTGGGGCAGTGTCCAAGGCCAGGTAATCTCTCAGGTCGTGTGCAGCATGTTTCAGCAGTGTGGCTCAGACAGGAAATCCTCCTGGCCATATCCAGGAGGAGAGGACTGTTACAGAACACACTGGTGATGTTTCAAGGCGTGCAGGACTGAGGAGCTGGTCCCTGAGTCCTGCAGGCAGTGCAGCAGCTGTGTCACAGAAATGCTGGTGAGGGCTGATGGATGTTAGCTTGCACCAGGGGATCACGATGTGTAACATGGCCTCCCTGAACCCTTTTTGGCAAAACTTACGCCCATCTGCTTCCCCTCTGCTCCTTCTCCTGGAGAGGAACATATGGCCCAGAATATGTATCTTGGAAGCAGAAAATTTATTCATGTAGTTTTCTAAAATATTCTGAATACTTTTGTTTCTCTCCTATAAGCTTTTATTCTACTTACGAACCTTCTATTTTGTCACAGCGTTTTCTTTAATAAAGTAAGTTCCTTGCTTAATAAGTTAGGTAGCTCCCAATGAAAAATGAAAATTGAAAAAATGCGTACCTCAATAGTAAGAGTTACTATCGCAAGAAAAATCTTTGCCAGAATTCTCATTTTTTGTCCATTGCACCATCATATTTTAATACTTACCTTGGTCCAAGAGCATTGCATCCAATAACAAACAACAACAGAAGAAAATAAAGCCACAGTTAAGCTTAACATGAACATCTAAATATCGAACATTTTAGTTTAGAGTCATTCAAACTGGAGACGAGCTTCCAAAATTTACCTCACATTAATTAATGCTTCACACCACAAACAGAGCAATTAAGTTCCTCAAGAGGCAAGAAAATCTTTCTTTCAAATACCAGTACCAACATCTGTGTGTGCAGTCCCATTCCCACAACCAGGGTAAACTTTGCCATTGTACTAATGAGACTTCAGCCAACTTGCCTGTTTGAAGACAGCAGAATTGGGCCGGGATTCATCTGAATTTGTTCTCACTTCTGACTAAATATAAACTTTACACATATATATTTGTGTGTATGTATAAATATATAGAATATATACTTGTTTATATACATATACCTGTATACACGTTAATATGCATACATATAAATATATACATGCATATATATGCATTAATGTTTTAATATTTTTATACAAAACACTCTTCTTCTTGATTGCAAGAATGTAGTATAAGAGAAAACATACCATAGTAAAACCATGCCAGACCCCCTGTTGACTCTTGGATTACTTATCCAGCACAACCTACCAAACACTGACACACCACATATGCAGTGCCTGTACCAGGACAAGCAACACTGGAATGGATGTTTGTCACAACCAAATGCTTTTCTAACAAACAAGTAGATAATGTACTCTGTCTGCATTTTCATTGAAGTGTTGCATATGGAGTCCATGAAGAATCATACAGATGTTTCTCATCACATACAGCAAAAGCAAAGTACAGTAGTTGCCTAAAAACAACTGAACTCAACAGGGTTCCCTCTGCTGATTTCAGTGGGGTTTAGGGCAGATTTGAGTGTTTTCACTTAATGATATGTAGATTTTTAGATTCTTCTTTTCTCCAAATATTTTAGTGGATGTTGTTGATTCCTGCAAGTTGAATGCAAGGGCCATGAAACCATTTCCTACTATCTTTGTATTAAGCCTGTTGTTTATCCTACCTTTGCTGCAACAGATGAGTTGGGTTTCTCAAGCAAGTCCCAAAGCTTCTTCCTTTTTTCTGGGCAGCAGGAATTATCAAACTCTTCCCCTTCTCTCTCTCGCATCGTCTCTGCCTCTCTCCTCAGTTCCTCATTCATTTGCTCTTTCTTTTGATGGTATCTTGCCTGGCAGCAAGATTCTAAATATATTTCATCAATCCCCCAGTAATCAAGCTCTTGGCCAAAAGAGAGAGCACACATTTCTTCCATCATATGTAGTTTCCCTGTCCTGTAGAAATTCAAAATGGAAGTGAAAGCCCCTGGGTGTCGATCAAAAAAATACTCATTTTCATTCAGATTATAGTCATCACATACTTCTAGCAGAGATTCATGGGTATTGCAGTCTCTGAGCTTTCCTAATCGTGTCCTTGGAAGTCTGTCCAAAGTCCTCCACAGCACCTCATGGTTGAGTCCACCGACGTTTATTTTAACCCTCCGCGAGCAGGCTTTGCTCCTAATGATCTCCACTGGTTCCGGAGGGAGAGAAAGGGTGGACCTTGAAGACTTTTTGGTGATCCCTGGTGGAGCTTTCTCAGCCATTCTGAAAGAGATGAAGTTGTAACACCAGAGTCTGTAGGAAAATGAGCTTGGGAGACTATGAATATTTGGGCAGAATCCTCTTCAGACAGACAGCTCCATTCCTGAAGCTAAAAAAGAAAAGAAATTAGAATATTGCCATGTACAATGCATTCCCCGATCTCTCTCTCTCTCTCCTTCCATACTTTCATATGCAGATGAAAATTTAATGATTGCAATTTACCCTCTTTATAGTGATACTCTTTGTGGTAATATCCAGAAGCACTGAAACAGCTGGAACAGCTAAGAGCACTATGCTTAAGCAAAGGAAAAACTCACTGGAATTCCTGGATTTGTGAAAATCAACTGTTACAATTTGTACGAAGGACTTGAGTTTTTTCTTTTTGCTTTTTTAAGAATCAGTTTCTGATGCAGCTGTGTTAGCTTAATCTGATTACTTACCTTTTAATGCGTGAGGTGTGCAAATGGAAAGATTATAGGGATATCTATAAGTAAAGACAGAGGCTAGTCCACCTTTTATTGAAAAATTCAAATTTGGGAGACACCGAAACTGAATAAAACAATAACAGCACATCAAAATCTTCAAGCCAAACTGCTTCCCTCCTTGTCCCAATTCAAATCTTAGTTTGCTGTATTATTTCATGGGTAAATGTTATTCACCAAACAATTCACCTGCCATCCTGAGAAGTTGTATTTTGCAGCACCACACAGCACTTATTTCTTTAAAAATGGGTCAAAAGAATCCTAAGTCTTTTGTGGCAAACTGACCAGTACTACATGTTACACAGGCAAGGGCTGTGCATACTGTTCTCTGGATCCTCTGAAAAGCTCATCTCTGCCCCACTGCTCACCTGTTAGATTGCTGCAGACACGACTGTATGGCAGCAACCAGCCACCTTAGTTTCAGTAATCCACAAGTGCATCCTCTCTCACTGTGCCCAGTGCTCCCGTGAACTCTGAAGTGCAGCTGCTTGTCACTAAATGTAGAATACCAGTATCAATCAGGAAGGAAACCCACCCACCAGCTCTGCTGCTGCCAACTGTCAGACACAGTGCTTAAATATTAACCTAACAATGGCATCGTGGCCCAAACAATGCTTAGTCAAGGCTTCTGTTCCAAACTTGGAAAGTCCTCCTCAGTAATTTCCCAGAGCTGACATCTCCTCCTCCTGTTCTCAGCAAATCAACAATTCAACAATCTGGGTTGTTTTTTTTTTTAATTTGCTTGTTTTGTTTTGCTTGAAGTGAAATAAGTCCAACAAATAAAAGAATTTGAAGTGTACAAGAATTTGATCCTCTCTGCAGAGTAAAGCACGAAAGTTGTGCTGGGAGGGATTGTTACTTATAAATACATCAGGAGTAAACACCTGGGAGGGTGTTGAACTATTTGTACTGAAGTACCAGCTGGCACAAGAACAAATGGGTACAAACTCATCATGAGGAAAAGCAGAAATTTGAAAGAGAATTAGAAGGTCACATAGACCAGATCCTCATCAGAGCAGTGAGGACCTGGAATAATCCTTTACTAGGAGTATCAGGAAAAACAAAGAATAATTCCAGTGTGTCATCTGATATGCCCATGACAGTATTGACTATGTTGGTTGTATAACATCAAAATTGCTAAACTTCATTATAGCTAAACTTTAAAAGTTCCTCTGCCAATAGATGAAATAAGATTCGGTCAACTACAGTCCAGGTATAACAGACTATCATGTCCAAAAGCATCAAAAAAGAGGAAAATTACTTATCAGAAAAATACTTACATCTAATTTTTGTTTTGTGCCTAAATGATGGCAACAGCCCAGAACACCAGCATTTTAGTTACCAATTTCACTGTCAAGCTGAACTTCAAAACTGTAAGGGTTAAAATATTCTGCATCTTCCCATCCTGCCTGCAGCAACTGCATTTTGAAGATCCCTCCTCATCTCCCAGTGCACACCAGAGCATTTCTGTGCCTAATTACATAAGGGTTTAAGCCTGTAACATTTACCTTAATTCACAAAAAAGATAATCTGATAAATTTACTTGCAAAGACAAATGTCCTATCAAAATCAAAACTCTGGCATCAGTAGGTTTGCATAATATACATGCCTTTCTTTTGTGTTTGTTTTGTGTTTTTTTTTTTTCCTCTTGACCTTAGGCTGATTTTTTTCCTCTGGTTTTACCCTCCTCCTCATTGCCTTATATGCAAGGGGATGATGGTGAGACTTCTGAGAAGGGGGGACTCCAGTCCTTGCAAGATCTCCTCACTTAAGCATTTCCTAGTGATCTGTGATGCATTTATTAGTCTTCTGACATACAGACAGCTACACAAAGAGTAAACAGTTATGAGAGGATATTCCTCTACAGAGGAAATATTTGCAAACTTTATTTTTAAAAAAATCCTTTTAGACTTTAATGCACAATGATATTTCTCCTTTAAAGGTTGCCTTACATAAGAAAACACAAGAATTTAAGAAATTCATAAAGAGCCTCTGTTATCCTTCATGAAATCAGTCAAGTCTTCAGGCATTTTCTAGAGAGGTTCACTAGTTTATTCACTATTGTATCTCAGGGATTTATTTTTCTGTTTTTAAAATGAAAATGTGTACCCTAATATTAGCAATATCAAGTAAAAACACAATAGCAATCAAGCATCTCATCTGATTAATCTTAAGTTAACCAAATCCTTATTTTTATTTTATTGCAGAAATAAAAGATAAGATTAGGCATTGTTTTAACTTTTCTGCAGTGTAGTTAATACACATATTTTTAAAACCATGCAAAAACTCTGTTGTCACCATGACTGTTGCAAAGCTGATAAAACATTTTCTGATTTTTCAGTATAATTATTGGTTGCATCTTCCTACTTGAGGAAATGTGGCTTTTCTAAAAAACTTTAAAAGTCCTGGTGGCCACACTGAAGTCAGCAGTGAAACACCATTGTGTTGAGAACATGCTATGTATATATGTATGTACCAAGAGATGTTCCACCATTCACAACATGCAGCATTCTGAAAAGATAAAAAAGCACATTTTCCCAGGTGAAGAATCTTGAACTATTAGGGTGATTTTTGACTTTTTTACAGACCTCTTGTCATTGAAATATACATTGAAGAAGGAGGTTTTATAACTTAAAAATAAATAATAAATGAATTATTTTAGTTTCCTTCATAAGTGCTTTTCTTCTCACCTTTTTTGCTCTTCATACCTTCTTTAGTTCTCTGATGGTAAGCTTTTAAAAATTTCTTCCTTTGCAGCTTTTTCCCAAACCTTGGCTAAAAAGCCTGGTTTTTACTGTGCCTTTAACAAAAACATAATCAATAGCCTCTACTTTCAGAATCATAGAGTCCCTTTACCATTGTCATAGTCCTTCTTTGGGCACTCTCCAACAGCTTTGTATTATTTTTTATATTGTGGTACCCAAAACTGCCCCCAGCACTCAAGGTGAGGCTGCCCCAGTGCAGAGCAGAGCAGAGGGGACAGTCCCCTCCCTTGCCTGGCTGGTGATGCTGTCCCTGATGTCCCCCAAGGACAGGGCTGGCCCTCCTGGCTGCCAGGGCACTGCTGACTCATGTTCAACTTTCTGCTGACCAGGACCCTCAGGTCCATTTCTCTGGCACTCCTTTCCAGCCTCTCATTCCCCAGTCCGCACAATCATCCAGGGTTGTACCACCCAGATGGAGAATCTGGGCATTAGTCCTTGTTAAACTTCATATGGTTGGTGATTGCTCATCTCTCTAATTTATCAAGGTCTTTCTGCAGGGCCTCTCTGCCTTCAAGGGAGTCGACAGCTCCTCCCAGTTTATTATCCTCAAACCTAATATCCCTTCCAGTCCTACATCCAGGACATCCATTTATGAAGATGTTGAAGAGCACACGGCTGAGGAGGGAGCCCTGCAGAACCCCACCAGTGACAGGTCAGTCTGATGTCATCCCATTCACTGTAACCCTTTGTGCCTGACTCATGAGCCAGCTGCTCACACATCCCACCATGGGTTTATCCAGTGTGGGCTGGACATCTTGAGCAGAAGGATCCTGTGAGAGACGATACCAAAAGCCTTACTGAAATAAAAAAAAAATGTTACATCCACTGCTTTCCCCTTATCAACGAGGTGGGTTACCTTGTCAAAAAAGGACATCACCTTTATGTTACTATAGAATATTTCTAACTTGAAAATCCATATTATCAATTTAATACAAAATCACCATATCTTTAATCATAACAAAATTATACAAATGAGGTTACCTTTACAATTCATTAAATTACCTTTCTGGATTTTAGCTACTGTAACTAACTCAGAAGACTTTTTTTTTTTTCCCTAAGAAGGCTTAAAATACTTTTCAGCTTGGTTTATTGCCTTAACCTTTAGGCTGTGTGCAATTCCACTATGCACCTTGTCCACCATGGGCTAGTAATAAATGTAATTATCACTTGGGAGGAAGGCAAAGCCAACCTGGCACTCACCAGCACTCCTAGCAATTGGTAGAGAAAACCACAAATTCTGCCCCCATATATAAAAGCAAATCTAGATAAACCCTGCATTTTTCCTGTGCAAAAATAAAATTACTTTGTAGCAAAATAGTACAAAACGTACTCTAATAGTACATAAAACTCTTCAAATCAAAGCCGATACTTTGCATTAACTAAAAATGAAAACTTCAAAGACTACAACTCAAAAAGCCAGGGAAAGCCAGAAGGAAGGTTAAGTGCCCTCCCCTGCACCACAGACATGCAGCTTTTAATGATGTGACTCTCCCATCAATCCCTTCTTCTTTACATGAACGGGTAATTATTTACCATTTCTTTTCATCTTTCTCATTTACTATTTGCCCTCTGATGTTATTCAGCACTTCCTGCTGCAAGCCCTACATTACACACAAAGTGCTGAATTTCCCTCAGGGAGCTCTCCCTGACCTACCCAAGTGCTTCCAGGGCATCCCAGTCTCCCCTTCAGTAGGAGGCCATTATTACCATTGCTTTCTAATGTAGAAATGAAAGTCATAGATGCCCGAGGTATCTCAGATAGCTGCTTTTTACAGAGTCCTTAGCATTTTCAGCCCTTTTGATGGGCATGCCTACATGACCAGATTAAACCCTCAGGCTGAGGAACCCAATTGTCTGTGCTGTCACGTTGCCCGAGCAGCGCCTGCCACGGCACTGTTAGGACTCTCCCAAGCCATCTGCAAGGATGGCTGGAGAGTCCACATGCTTCAAGATCTCCTCCTAATAAGTGGTTTGTTCTCAGCCATGCACTCTGGAGTGCAGGTGAGTGTAACTGCACACAGGGAGGCTGCCAGCTGGCCCGAGCAGTGCCAGCCCCTTCCACGGACTCCATGCGCAAGAGCTCTCTTCCAAAAGGATTCACATCCACGCCACTCTTGCATGCCTTAGTCATAAACATCTCTCCCAGTCTTTGTCATACACATTTCGCCAAAGAAGATGAAGAAGTTACAGTCCATAAGCACACTTCACTGTTGGAGCACGTCCTGCATTCAAAGCAGTGAGGAAAAAAGTATGTGGTACCTAAGAAGAGGTTGTATCACAAGGACCCCAGGAAAAGTGAACAATTTTGCCTTCTTCTGACTTTTAAGGGAAAAGCTTCTACCATTTTTGTCAGAAGATGTCTTTTTGTCAAAATTTGTCAAATTGTTTTCAAGATAAGATTTTATTAATTAATTTTCTTGCTTTGAAAACAAATGGAAGAGTTTTTCACAATTTGCTGGAAGTGTCTCAAACATTTTTAAACAAAATCTGGTTCTAGATGTACTGATATTTAATTATTTTTTTAAAAGTTCAAGAAAGCTCTGGATTAAAAAGGAGAGACTGTAAAATTACTAAACATTAAACAAATTATTAAATGGGTGATCTCATTCAAAGTACTTATTTCCAGGTCTGAAGAGTCTAAGATCAATGTGCTGGTTTTCTTCATGTGCAAAAACGCTCACTGAAATCAAGAAAGATCTGGGGAGACAATTGCTGCATTTACTAGTTAGCTGTTAAAACTGACTTAAGGCTTAAGAACTTCAGGCTGTATTTAATGCAGAGAAGTAACACCTTCTAGAAAAACTACCTTTAGTAGCTTTTGTAGGTGTAGCATCAGAGGAAATTCAGAGCAGACATTAGGAAAAAATTATTCACCCAGAAGAAAGCTGGGCACTGGAAAAGACTCCCCAGGGAAGAGGTCATGATACCAAGCCTTTAAGAGTTCAAGGAGCATCTGTTCCACGGTTTTAGTCATATGGTTTTGTTTTTAGTTTTAGGTAATCCTGTGAGGAGCAGGTAGTTGAACTCGAAGATCCTTATGATCCCTTCTATCTGGAGAACTGGAGATATTCTGTGATTTAAAAAATACCTTAGAAAGCCTGTGCCCGCCTCAGCATCTCAGTCCTAAAGCCCACAACCTGGGATCCAGCAAGTTAGCCAAGAAAAGATGAAGCAAGTTGGTTGTGATGAACCAATACATTTTTACTGAGCAAACACATTTTTGTTAACTTCTTTGGTTGTATGATTCTTCTTTTCTTTCTGTGTCTGCTTTGCTGTAATCTCTCTGCTGCCACATCTTAGCTCTCAAATGTCTGCTCTTTGTTTCAAAATATGAAGACCTTCAGTTTCTTAATGGTGCGCTGTGGGATCTTTTACTAGAATTTTCCCTTAATTTCAGTTTTTAAAAAGATGGCTGAGGTGATAGCTAAAACTCTGCATAAAAGCATCCTGCTCAAATGAGTTGTTCGTTATTTCCATTTCCCACCTCTAGAGAAGTCACATCTCATATAATTAAGGATTGGCAAGCTGAACGCGGGAAGTGTCAGGAAACATGTCAAAGTATTCCTGAGCATCCTTTGCGTGTCTCAGATTCACATCTATATGCAGGAACACATGCATGTATGCACAGGAGAGAAGTACCTGAGCTTTGATTACCCAAACTGCTGGTGACAGCTCTTGGCACAAGTCCTCAGAGGCTTCAGTGGGTGAAACCACTTGAAGCAACGTGGTCTGAGGGGGCAAAGATGGAGCCTGAGCCTGTCTCCCCTGCGACACAGCCTCTCTGTGAGCAATGGCTGCCTCTTGGCAGACTACAGCCATGGACAGAGCCATCACTGGAGAGCTGAGTCTTTCCATGAACTAAGACCAAATCCCGCCTGTTGCTTTGACTGCTCTGTTAACAGCTATGGATGAGTTGGTCTATGAAAAGTAAGATCTTGCTTTGAGAGTAAATCCTGCAAAATCAGCTCTTGGGTCTATGGCTAACTGGTCTGAAATTATGATTATTTCTATTTCATAACAGACCTCAGAGGTTATTTATTTCTGGTATGTGAAAATTTGAACTTTGGCTGCACAAGGTCTTGGAGATCTGCAGGAAAAACTCAAAAAAGATGAGGTCTTTTATAGACGAACTTCTTAGATTGACTAAATCAGTCTGTCTGCTAACTCACTGTTCTCACCATCTTGAGCACAGAAGTGTCTTTTAGATGGATGAGCTGAACTTCACCAAGGAGCAGCAGACTCTGAGACTCTATATATTCCCTAGGAGCCTTGGATAAGAAAACCCAGACAGAAATAGGTAAGGTGACAGAATACAGAAGAAGAGGGAAAGTCTAACTGATAAAACATTTTTAAAGTCTTGCAGTCACACAAGCCTGGCAGTTTTGGCTTATCGGAGATTTCTAACTACCCCAACAGCACTTTTAATCACTTACTGAAGCTCTTACGCAAGGTAAAGCCATGTGGGTGGGTTCTAGACACACTACAGGTGATGCAGACTGCTTTACAAAAGGCTAAATGCCCTTGAGAGCATTTAGAGTAATTTTACCTCAAGTCTCATGGAATTCAGGACTCAAGTGGTCTCTTTGAGTAGTACCTCTTCACAAGTCTGTATCTGAGCACTGGGATTGTAGCACCCCCTCAGCCTGCACTGGGGTCTCAAGAGAGCACTGAACATGGCTTTGTAGCCCATCCAGTGCTGAAGCAAGATCCCCATCAAACTTCATTTCAGATCAGCTCCGATTCTCTCTTTCCTTACTAGCAGCTCTGCTGTTGGTGCTTGTGACAAGTGTGGCTATACGATCCTTACAAACAAGCCTGATGCATTCCTGCTCAGTTTACAAAAACCTTTCCATTTCCATTGCAGGTTGAAACATCTCTCATTTAGGATGTAGTTGCTGGTCATGCTTGCACTTTACTGTTCTTGTTTACAATTGGTTGCTAAGGGCTGTTACTGCTTTTGCCAAAGATACTGTCTTTCACTGCTTATTTAGCCTTCCCTGGAAACTTCTGGGGAGATGAGCTGTCACAGAGAAGTACAAGGCCAAACGGCAGATCATTTTCTTTAATGTCAAACAACCTGATATTACAGAAATGTGATTATGTAAGGTCCTCATGTCAGGTCTAAATCAGACTACATATTTATATCCCAACTAGCAGTCTGGATCCACAGGTTTGATTGGTCCTTCCACACCATTCTTTGAGAGTCTACAGATGTTACATATGCAGGATACACTAATAATAGCAAATACATTAATATTAATAAATTAGAGCTTTGAATTGCAATTTATTCGTCCACTACTTGATTTTCTCTTCTAATTGCATTGCAGTGCATTAAGATGATGGAGGAGATTGTCAACACATCATTTTTCCTTGAGGAGGCACTAATGTAACCAGTGGTCCTAAAGCAATTCGTTTTAGGGTTATTCTAAATATGCTAGCTTCTCTAACCCCTCAATCTTCCACTGCTCCCTGGCAATAACAGTGCTGCCAAGCAGCTGAAAGCAGTGAAGAACTTCACAGATGTCTTTTTGTTCTCCTGAAGAAAAGCTTGCACGGTGTAGTACTGAATGATGATTCTAGGTTTCTAGGCAGGGAAATATTACACAAGATATAATAGTATCCTATATACATAGAGAATGATGTCTGAAGCAATGAAGCACATCATACAAAAGAGTCAGATTTTATCCCTCTTTGAATGAAATTGCAGCCAAAATTTTGGATGTTGCATTTTGGTCAGAATCCTAGCATACTGTTGAGTTTTCTAATAAAGATAAAACATGCAATGCCACCATCCCACATCTACAATTAAGGAAAGCACAGTTGTATTCCTAAGTGACTTCAGAAATGAAAATCTTTATGTTCAATTGCTGCTTCTGTCAAAAATTTTCAACCATTTCTAACAGGACTGTTCCCTGATTCAATCAAGGTAAATGGTAGGCCTAAACCTACCTGGACCACAGATAGGAAGAATACTTTCTTGGCCAAAGAATACAGTTTGAAAGGAGCAGATTTACTCAAGAGACATTTGTCTCAATCATTTAGGAGCCTATCCCAAACTCCTGTTGTTGGTGCTTCACAGAAGCCCCAAAGGCAGAACAAAGGAATGAATCAAGGCCTTGGTTTTTGGGTGACTCAGTTTTTGACAAGTGCCTTTGTACATAGCTGGAAATGTCCCCGAGGTCACAGCATCAGCAAATCTTTACAGAAGGCTTTTATCATTAAAAATTAAGACAAATTTCAGTCTAATCTTGATCTGAAGAATCTAACCCTTCAACATTTTGATGTCTTCTACTACAGGACGCCTTGGAAAAACATCCCAAATTACTACTACAAACTGCTGTGCAGGGCCTAGGGCAACCCAACATCTTATTTTGCCTATCTGAGAAAAGCAGTCACCCAGAAAACAGAAAACTTTGCTTCCTGACCTTATCTAAGACCTTATCAGTTTTGGTTCCACATACTGCACAAAGATACAACTGGTCTAGGGGTCAGTAAGGGGAAGCTGTTCTTAGGAACTCCAGTTAAACACTGCAGAGAAGAAGCTACACTGACTTTTAGTCCTAACTGATACCAAGAGTATTGAAGAGTATTGATATTTTTTGACCCTCAAATTGACCTGACAATAGAAAAAGTGAGGACTCACTATAATGCATAACCCCATGCTACTGTTACTATAATTCTGAAATCAAGACAGGGTAAAAGGAACACTTTTATGAAACTGCCACTAGAAATTAATTTATTTACTTCTATCAAGCCAAAATGTATTTTTAAAAGCCACAGCATCCTCTTAAAAAATGTGCTTCATCAGAGCCATTAGTTCAGGGTTTCTAATATTACAACACTCAAGTCCCAAGTTCAAAGAAGGGTGTGGGAACCTCTAAGGCAGGATCAACACAATACTTCACAGTCAGGAAGAAGACGCTCTTAACTCCCATCCAGGCCCAATGCGTAAGCAGGATCAAAAGGGACACAACCCACCCACATGAAATTCTAAGCCTGGAAACCTTCTCTTACAAGAGGTATGTAAAATAGTCCTTCAAAAGAATTGAACAAGGTCTACTCTTTCCAAATATACCTTGAGGTGGTGGCCTTGGTTCCACCTTGACGCCAGTGCTTGGTTATTAAACATTCACTGAAGGACCAGGTTCATCCCTGGAAATTCAGACCTGTGGTTTATATCTTCCAGGCTCCTGCTGCTATCAGTAATCCCCAGGATGGCTGCAGTGATGGAGACCATCCCCATTCCTGCTGAGCAAGAATGAGGCAGCCTGTTCTTGAAAGACAACAGACACGAATGAGTCTGTAACTGAAGGGTGTGACTGGCCCTTTGGCGGGTGGTAATCTTGGATTACAAGGAGTGAAATGTTTATTTGCATCATGTTAATCTATGAAAGGCATAAAAGCTCAATTTTTCTCCATCAGTACCCTAACCACACACAAGGTTACTGAGCAAAAGCGAGATATTTTTGCTTCTACCTAAGTTATCTATAAACATGTTGAAGCGGCTAAACAGTCTCATCCCTTCCTCAGTTCCGAAGGAGCAGAAGATACACAGCACTGCTAATGCTGCTTTAATGACATGCCTAAATAGGGACCAAAGTGACTATCAGTAGCCAGGCTAGTCCTGAGAATAAATTCAAGTATAAAGCTTACCCAGTTAAGAGGTTTGCTCCATGTCAGCAATACTAAGAAGCATAAAATGGAAATATTCCAGAAGGCAAGACCTTCTAGACAGCACTCCTGTCAAGGCAGAGAGACTCTGTGCTGTTAATCTCACCAACCACTGGAAAAGCACGTTCAATACTGTCATTCACAGTTGTGTGATTTCAAGGCTAATTAAGCCTATTCACTGTTTTGAGTCTGCTTAAATACATTAGTGGGATTCTTCTAGCTTCTGCAGCTTGCCAACCCTTTCAGTGTCTCAAAATGTCTCTGGTATATGCAAATTTACACTGAATGAATGGCTATAAGTTATAGCAGGATTATTCTGCCATTTGAGAGTGCATTCACCTGAGATGAGGTCAACAACCTTGTAGGTAACCAAACCCTCATACCTTAAGAGGGCAAATGACACAACTGAAAACGCTGTAAAAAGAAGTATTATGCTTCATTTTGAGTTCTCGCATTTAATTGCAATTTTTATCTCTATATGTATGGAAAATACAGCTAATTTTCTAAAAGTTAACTATTGATGAGGTAGTGTGAAATATTATTTTATGAACTGCCTTATTAATGCTCTGAGGCAAATTTATTCTGTCTGTATTTGGACTGTACTGCCATAACTGATTTCTATTTCTTAACTTGTTAGGCAATCAGGGGGAGAAGCTCATCTCCAGTGTCATCAAAGAAGATTACGTTTGAGAGCTTTGTTCAGTTAATTATCAGCACAGCTTTGCATTCATTTCCTCGTAACGTGGTTTTACCTAAAGGGCTGACATTTATTTCCTAACAAGCAAGTACCTGAATATGATGGCAGCATGAAGAACACCTCGCAATAGCAAGTCTGATTTCCTAGTAAGACGCACTTACTTAGGGGTAACAAAAACCTAGGGGCTTATGCATCACGTGCCAGAGCTGTGGTAAGAGAGCTCTTCAGCCCCTCTGCCTTGGCTCAGACTGTAAATGCCCTCACACAACTTTACAGTGCACTGTGCTCCCCTGTCATGGTACTATGAGGGGTAAGTTGGTCAATTGCCATTGTTCCTTGTAAAGAGTTCAACTGCTGTTCATCGCAGCCTACTCCTAAATGCTCAGAGCTGCATTATGCCAGCATTACATATATTATTTATTAGCTAATAGATTGTTGTTCTGACTCTCTTGCTGGTGCCAGCAGTGATGTTACTGACTACTCTTTATACTTATCCAGAGAAGGAATAGGGATGTACAGAATCCAGACACCTAAGTCACAGCTGATCTATCCTTATGGCTAAATATAGATTTCCTGCATTAGAAACAAATAAATTAAAAACCCCACTGATTTTAGTGGCCTGAGTATTTTCTTTTATTGTTTCCCTATTGTTCACACTATAATCCATGAAGAAGTGTGCTCAAAATGATATTCTTTTTTTCCTGATTATGCAGTTAACATCATCATACTTTCAGGCTAGTGAAAAAAAGTAATTTAAGACACTCATCCTTTAAGAAATTCATCCATTGAGAAACTCCATCCCTCCAGATTTGGAAGAAGGAATGTATTGCATAGCAAACAAATGAAAACTTACGAAGATGCCAATGTATGACTTGTGCTGAAATTTCTGCACATGCTGTAGCAATCACTGGGATAGAAAAAAGGCACAATAGCCTTTGCTATTCTTCCATATTTTTATGAAGAATACAGGCAGGGTTAAGCCTAATAGATTTTAAATATCTTGACTGATGCATACTCTCTCTAAGGTTTTTATGGTATGTAGTGATCTGGGAAGCTATACTGGCACTGACTTTGTACAGTATCCAAGATAAGAAACCTCCAAGTTTTGTTCAATAAACACTTGAGTTGTTAAGCTTCTCTGTTCAATTTTTTTTTATTCAGTCATATATATGCATTTTACTTAGACTTTATTTGAATGTGGCTGAGCAATGTATATATTATAGCATGCAATATGATACTTCTAATTGCATAATAGTGAAGAAAAAATTCAAAATAATGAAATTCTTTCCATATCTTTTCCATATAACCAGAAAATTATAGATTAAAAAAACATACAAAGCTATGAGATTGCACAAAAATCTACATCTACAATAGGATTAAATCTACTCTGTAATGTCTTAAGCAATTTATTTTCACATTATCCCATAGAACACTGTTGCACATCTTAAAAAATCTCTGCAATTTAATATTCAAAAACTTATTTTGGTTTTAAGTTGATATTCTTGTTACAAAGTAAACACACATTACTCCCTACTAAAATGTGAGTTAAAACAACATGTTCTGAAGATTTATTTTAAAATCCAAGAAATCAAATACCCAGTTCCACTACTGCAGCAATAATCACAACAAATAGACGCCCACTACAGATGGGAAATCAAAAATATTTTCTGTTAGGGTGCTCACATCTTATGACTAGAAACAGCAAAACACAACAAAGTGAACTACGGCCTGTTTTTTCTCATGTATCCATGTTTATAATGTTCAGACACCTCTTAGATAAAAAAACCTTATTCCTAAAAATGATAAAAAACTTACTATAGCAATCCTAGACAAACATGTATAGTCCTTTCAGAGGCAATCATTGCTTATTCCAAGAGCTGTGAGCATTGCTGGGTCAGAAGACATTATGCAATAACATGATGAATTAATAGAACTGACCCCTGAAAACATAAAAAAATTAATTTTTAGACTGCATGTATGTCTACTCTGATGAAGCTGAAGTGGTGTACAACTTTAAGCGCTTCCCTTTCTGTCTCCCATCTCTCCCTGTGGGGAGCAGCAGGTCTGTGCTCTGGTAGAGCAGACACCTTTGGGAGGGTCTGCAGTGGAATCCCACTGCACTGACATAGCTCCAGTCACTGCCCCCTTCAGCAGATATCTCAGCTTGCATTCCTCCTCTGAGCTGAGACCAGACAGACCTTCCCAATGTGCTGTTTATATCATGACAGACAGAGTAAAACTCTGACTGAAATATCCTTCAGCAGGTAGCTTTAAATACGGTAGCATCATGGAATGTATTTTACCTGCACAAGTAGCTACATGAAGCTCAAGGAAGTCACATAAGATCAAGATTTTTTTCTAAAAGTGACAGTACCAAATTGTTTGGCAAAATCCCAACTGTTGGCAAGAAAGCTATTGCAAATCTTGACCTCTCGCCTTGCTTTGAATGGCAAGCCAGAATTTCCCAATTAACTTTCACTTAGAAAAAAAAAAAAAAGGCTGAGCATGAAAAACTATATGTGATATGGCATTGTTAAGGCAACATTTCAAAATGCTGAAGCAAATGGAAATGTTCAGGCTGAAGCGTGCTGCTCTGAACAGCACCTCTCCCTAATATCAAGCTGAAGATGTTTTACTGTCTGCATACATCTGAGTGAGGGCAACCTGCTGAGCTCCAGCGACAGCATCCAGACGAGAAAGGAGGCAAGAGAAATTCAAATGCTGTGGTGAGAGCTGCCTGCAGAAGTACTCATTGGAAAAAAAAAATTATAACAAGCCAGCTGCAAGTTCCACTAATGCTGAACAAAGTGAGAGTTTATCAGTTTTATCAGATTTATCAGTTGTTTGAACAGAATAGATAGAGGTGCTAAGAACCAGAAACAAACTATTTTTTTTCTGTACTGCATCTTATCTCTCTGGGAAAGACTCCAGAGTTTTGCTAGCACATCTTGCTGATCAGAGAACAAACAAATCCCATAAGTGGCACGTACTCGCTGACCCCGCTCCCCTGAAAGTTTCTACTAAAACTCCCTGGAGGATCGTGTCCCACGCTTGGTGGAATGTTCAGTTTTGCGGACCTTGCCCAGCCTCTGAGGCTTGGTGCTAGCTCTGCTCTAAGTTGGACAGACTCGCCAGCTGAGCAAACTTGACTCTAGGTGTTTTTAATGCAAAATATTACAAGACGTGCTTTTCCCCCTCCCAAGCCTGCTCAGTCTTGCTGCTATTCTTCCTCTTCTAAACCAATCCTGGCACCTCCTCAGAGCTACAGGACAGGGTCACTGAAATCCTTCGTTTAGGTGTCCTTTTAACAACAAGGTCTTGATGACTGTGTATTTGCTAAGGAACAGCGTCTCCACCTGATGCTATGGACACTTCCTTTCTTACACAAACATTGAAAAAGTGACAATTTTGGCAGTGTTGCTAGAGTCAGTCTTTTCTGCATTGAATTTAAATGTCCAAGAAACTGCATATATACTGCCTATTGTATCTTAATCATTATGTAACTTGAATTGAATGAAGTCCAAACCCTACTATAAATATGGACAGTACATACACACGGTATAAACAAAAGTCTACCTTCACCCAGGCAGTGAAATTATGATAGAAGAAACACCCTGAATGGTTTGTAGAAGCCATGTAGCCAACAAACATTCCTATTCATAAAGACATTTAGGTTTTTAAATCCAGGGGCCAGCATGCTACCTACCTACAGAAAGCATATATGATAGTATATTTTAGACTACCACAATGCTACATGTATTTTCTTCCATAGAGAGGATCTTCCAGTCCCCGGGTAGATGGGATAATTCCAACGACAGCTACCGAGAAGGCTGAGGTTTTGTATCATCAGGTTTCCACAAGCACTATTAGAGCATCGGAAACAAATGACGAGCCTTTATCGGTAGAGCTCACCCACGGCAGGAGGCAGAATACTACGAAATGTCATTCCCTCCCTCCCTTTAGCAGCTCTGAAGGAACAAAAATACAAGCCACGGTTTCCAAAGCGCTCCAGGGTGAGGGTTCTATTATCCTGCCTCAGACCGATCCAGGCAGCCGGGGAGAACACCCCGTGCCCGTTCCGCCCCGCCGGTCATGCCCCCTCCCCAGGGGCGCTCCCCGCGCCGGGGTACCCCGGGGCTCCCCGCGGGAGCGCCGCGCTCCCGGCCGGCCCAGGCGCTCCGCGGCCAGCAAGCAGTTCTCGCCACCCCTGACAGTCCCATCAGGCGGGAGATGGGGATGACTCGGGCTCTCAAATAAATACAAATAAAAGCAAAAGGCTGCCCTCGGCGGAAGAGGGATGCCCTCCCGCTTACCTTGCTCCGCGGGCGCCCAGGGCGCCGCCGGGGGCTGCAGGAGGGATTCCCCAGCGCTGGCAGGGGCTGCTCGGGCTTCCCCGGGCACTGCGCGGCCGCCAAAGCCACGGCGAGGGATTTGTTTTGGTCGCTCCTTCCCGGGGAGGGTTTTCCTCTACATTCCCGGCTCCACATCACCGCCTCTCCCAGCACGGAGAGGGCTGGGGGTGGAAAAACCACGGCAAAGGCATCTCCCTCCTACCCCCGGAGATGAAAAGCCGCCGGAGCAGCCGCGCGGAGAGCGGCTGGGGTGTCGGGCGGAGGGGGCCGGGGNCGCCCCCGCGCACGCTCCGCGCTCCCCGGCCCGCGCCGGGGCTGCGCGCTCCCGCACTCACCCGCCACTGCCCCGGGCGAGGGCGCGCAGCTCCCTGCCCCGCTACCCCCGGAGAAAGGGTGCACACCCCCCGCACCCTGACCGGGCAGGGGATGCGCGCTCGCACTCAGAGACATCAGCCACGCACAGACACCGCAGCAGTGCCACAGGAGGGGCGCGCACACAGACTCACAGACTCACACTCACACATACACAGACTCACACACACTCACACACAGACACTCACACACACACACAGATATACACACGCGCACTCACACACACAACCCTCGCTAAGGGCACCCTCTAGGCAGGGGATTCCCCTCTCACACACGGGTGAATCCACGTTAACATTCCTATGTATGGGATGCACGCACCTCTCGGACCTCCCCACCACCGTCCTCCCAGATAAGGAATGTGCAAGCGTGCACACAAACGCACCACACATACACACACACTTCCATCTACTGTCCCCTCCCATACACATCACGTCACCTTTTCCTGCTCAACAGTGAGTGCACAGCATCCCTTCCCAGTTTTCCTTTCCCAGCCAGGGCAGGGCCGGGGCACACAACGCACAGCACAGGACCGTACCGGCCGATGACCTGGCCGGCCCAGCCTTGCCATTGCCATGCTGAGGGCTGAACCCCACAGCAGAAATCCAGTGCCTGGAGAGCCAGGACCCTTCATGGGGCAGGGACTAATGCATTTTTGTCATCAAGTCTTGGCAAGGTAGCAGGCTGCAATCAAGACTCCAGGTACTCCTGCTGCATCTTGCTGCCTCCCATAGTATTTTATAGCTCTTTGTTGCTTTTCCTTGATCATTCCTGATAATGGGAGGAAGTCTCTTTCCCTCATTCAGTAATGCCCCACTATATTTCAAGTATCAGATTAGAAAGCTACTTTCCTTTTCAAGCTCTTCTCTGTTTCTCAGGTTTCATGACAGTTCATCTGTAGCTTTGCCCTCTGCATTATGTGGCCCAGGCTTCATCTCATTCCATAACTCTGAGATTCAGCCTTAACTGTTGCACATTTTGCTGCTGGGATGAAGGCTTTCTAGCAAAACTTTTATCGACTTCCTTTTATTTTTTTTTTTATTCAAAGACCTCCTAATTCTTTTGAAAGCTATCCAAGAAAGAGATTGGGCAGTATTTGCCAACATGATTTTAATTACAAGCCACCAAAAATAGGTTAAACTTTGAATTCTCATTTACTGTGCTAATTTTCACCCGGTTTATGTGGTTCCTTGCCCACTGTCTTGGGGACATATAAATGTACAATTTTTATAAAAGTTTGCCCACCTTCTCCCAGCCTACCTGCAGAAGTTTTCTGAATGGCAGCCACAGCAGTAGTCCTAGTCAGTGCTGAGTTCAAAGCTAGTTTTCTATGAAAAGCTCCAGCAGAATGTACTTTGTCTGAAACCTGGAGCAGAATGTGCTTTGTCTGAAACCCGGACAACCTCTGGCATAGGCGTCCATGCCTACGCTGCTCAGCCTAGTCTTACCCTTATGGTCAATCAGGGAAATTCTCTTCCATATCTTACATGTGATAAACAAAGCTCCATAGCAACCCATTCCTCTCCTCAGCTACTCCCAAGTGAAATGTGGGTATCTATGTATTTCATATGTTTCACCCCTCGTGTGTACGTGTGTCTGCATGTCTCATTACTAATTTTTGAGTGCACCAATCAGTTTCACCTGAGCAAAACTCTCAATTAAATTACAACTACTTTAAGAGAAAGAAGGCAGGTGGATGAAGAAGCTAGCTGCATATCTCTTTGTGCTCAGAGCATGGCAAAAGTGACATTAGGAGTTCATGTGTTGTTACATACTTCAAAGTCTGCATGTACATGTGACATCAGTGAGAAAGGTTAACTGCAGCATCTGCCCTCTTAGCCACTGTAGTTCAGTAAAACCCATGAGGCAGAGCTGTAGGAAACTGGAGTTTATTCCTTCAGATTTTCATTAAATTATAGGTTCTGAGGAGCTCGAGTTCTTCTCTACTGCTTTTCATGATGCAGTGAGTAGTTTTGAAGCAGATTGTGTTTTCTTGAGATTTTATTACTTGATTTTTCATTTTTGATAGAGGAAGACTGTCTTATCTCCCTCTCATACACACACCCCCAGACACTAATAAGTCTTGCTTATTGGGAAAACTGACAGAAAGTGCAATTCATAGGTGAATTCCTGCAGATCACTGGCTACAGTGGTATGTATGCTCTGTAGACACTGCTCTAGAATAAGCAGTTGATCGTCTTTCAAGAAGGAGAAGTTATTCTGGAATAAAAAGCTCCTTATTTTGCTAGTATGTCCAGAGTAAAAGTAATTTTATTCTGGGAAATTATTTTTGCACATAGAGGTGCATTATCCTGCTTAGACTCATGTTTCTATCACTGCATCTTTGTTATTCAATTTTCCTTTATAAACAAATGCTAGCAGTTCTTGGCTCACTCCTTTTCTAGGCTTGGGGCATTTATGTTTATGAGCACTCATCTTCTGCTCTTACAGCATCATGCTTGGATACTGAAGGGAAGCCTTTGCTGGTTCTCTAGTTACCAGAAATAAATTGCAAAATGTATGGCCATGCTGATGAACAGTGTCTTTCAGATCATGTGGGAAAGATTTCCTTTAGAGGAGTTTAGTCTCAGTTGGTCGGATTAGGGGAAGAAAGAAACAGCTTGAGTGAAAAAGAAATCTCTTTTCTACCAAGTTTCTGCTGCAGGATTTTTCCCCCTCATTACAGTGATATTCTTCAGAATATCTTTTGTCCATCAAGACTATCCTTGTAACCATCTTGGGCCCCTTCCTTCTGCCTTAACACCTGATTTGCACAGACAAGCCTGCTCAGTCTCTGTGAGGCAGTGCCTCCCAAATACGTCCTGGCAGTAAGAGCAGAAGCTGTTTAGAGGAAGGCATGGATGGAGAGAGATGGGCATGTGGAAAAGTATAGCTAAAATCTTGCTATGACCAGGAGGATCATTCCAACTCACAGTCTAAATGTTGCAAGAAGTTATGATCTTCTCCACTGCTGAACACCTTGACCATACCAGTGAACTCATGTGACCCACTCATTTGCTTGCTTTTGAAGGAAGAAGAGTGAGTTTGTGTTTGTCAGGGCCTTGAAGACATGACCAGGACTGCTGGCCCTGACCTACTTTTTCTGAAGACTTCCCAATCCATGTCTACAGTCCAGGACAGTATTTCAGCTCAACACAGGGCTTTCAGTCACTCCCTCAGAGGCACTTCCCTGTGGAGAAGGGAATAATCTACTTATAGACTGGTTTAATGGCTATTCCTTACTTGTAGGAGCAGATATTACATTAAGCAGCAACAACAGGAGGACTGCTGTAATCAGCATCAAAGTTGCCCTGTCTAAATAAATGGTTGATCATTTTCCTGAGTGTAATTTTCCCAGTTATTGCAATGCTGAAATATAATGTCAGATGGTTTTGAAATGTATCTTAATTTCCCAGCAGCGTGTCTAACAAATGGCAAAAATAAGTTCTAGGAGAAGAGTGAACCCCTTCCCAGTGCCCTTTGTATCACTCAAGGCTTGCAGAAAAAACAAGTCAAACAAAGGCAGCCTCTTGGCCAAGTCAAATATTCTCTTGAAATAAATCACATTAGGAATAGCATCTGGCAGTAGCATAACCCACCACAGTTCAGACCAAGTCTCATCTGGATTAGGGACTTCCTGGTTATTGGAATAGCTTTCCATGCTTCCTATGGAGTGGTTGGGGTTTGTTTTGCTTTTTTTGCCCTCGTTTATTTAAGTTTTGGCTTCCTTTACTATATTTCTCTAACTCAGAATAATATGTTTTCTATTCTTGTTGCCACAGATTAGACTCTGACACAGTTTTTCCGAGTCTTGGTTTCCAGAGGAGCTCCTGGAAGTGTTTTCAGTCCTTTCACAGGATGCAATGGGGCAGAGTCTCACTAGCGTTTAAAGGCTGCCTTGTGG
The DNA here is from genome assembly GCA_013397155.1 of Irena cyanogastra. Lineage (NCBI taxonomy): Eukaryota > Metazoa > Chordata > Aves > Passeriformes > Irenidae > Irena > Irena cyanogastra. Next base: position 1,474,028 of record VWZV01005697.1, on the reverse strand, counting down.
ACACATCCAGGAATGATATGCTGCTGCACACAGGGACAATAGTGGCAGCTTTTCCCTCTGTAGTGCATTAAATGGAAACTTACAGAGCTGGGTATCCCAAAACCAGCAACGGAGATGAGCAGGAGCATAGACAGGAAGGACAGATCATGGGAAATACACTATTGTCAAACAAGCCAAAACTTGGATGGGTTTGAGGGTAGATTTTTGTCTGTTTATAAAAATTGTTCATTGTTCCTTTCTTCTCTAGATGGATTTTTTGGGGTTTTGTTTGTTTGTTTTGTTTTTGGTTTTAGGGGGGTTTTGGGTTTTTTATTGGGTTTTTTTGTTTTTTTGGTTTTTTTGCTTGTTTGGTTGGTTTGGTTTGCTTTTTTAGTTTTTTTTGTTTGTTTTTTTTTTTTAATTCTGGGGAAAGCTGCACAAGAAAATAGTAGTTGGTGTCAGGGCTACAATCAGTTGTAGACATGACAAAACACAAACAGAAACCAAACTTGAACTAAACAAAGGCATATCATTATGATTGAAGCTGAATTATTAGAGTTACAGTTAGAGCTGTACTAACTGACATTTCAAATTTAGGCATTTTCTCATATGCAGAAGTCAAATAGATAAGATTTACTGGTTGGGTTTTATGGCAAGCAAACAGGATGCCTGCTGAATGGCTCCTGGAGCTCCACACTGCAACATTTAGGTTGTAGGATGTAGGGCTCTCCTTTGTGATGATTTCCACAAAGTCAAAAGTTTTTTCAACCTCCTGTAGTAAGTTATTGCAGCTTGCATTTTTATTTTTTAAAAAAATCCATATTTGGTAATGTAATTTTCATATTTTTACTTTTTTTATTAGCATGAGCTGAATGTTAATCTTGTCTGACAATTAAAATGTTGTATGGTGTTATTCACAGACCTTTGAGATCTCTTATTTTGGCCCTATGCCAGATCACAACCTGAGAAATAATTAAGCTTTTTTTCATGAATCTCAGGGATGGTACATCCCAGATATAAATTTGGTCTGCTATTGCTTTCTAGAAGTAGCAGTAGTTTGGTCCAAGTTGATGACAACTGAGCAGTCTAATAAAACCCAACCCTGTCACTACAAAGAGCTGGCACTTGCAGGTTATATTACATAGGGGATGCTTATAGCCAAAGCTATATTTAGCATGAGGCTTGTTTAGGTGATCCAATATTGCCTACTAATTTTGAACTCTGCTATGAAAAAATATGTTTCTTTAAATACCATCTCCAAGAAGATGGCTTTCATGCCTTCCTCTGCCACTGCCTCTTCCACAGTCCCTCACTGCTACAGTGCACACCTTCTCCCCCATCCCTGTCACTGGGGCTCTCCATTCCCAGGAGGGCTGTTATGGAAGACATCCTTTCCAAGCTCCTTTGAAGTTTTGCAGCACCCACCTGGGGTTTATGTACCAGGCAGAAATTTTTCTGCCTTTCCTCAGTCTGGTGAAATGGGAGTCAGAATTTTCAGACTTTATGTTTTGGATTATTTCTGCTCTATATCAAAAATGATTTAATGATGGATTAATTAGAAGTAATCTGCCACAATAGTTTAGGCATAAGCAGAAGGTATTTTCTGCACAGGTCAAAGCTGAAGGAAAACAGCAAGGACTGGAAGAAGAGATGTTCAACAGCTGCTCAGAATAACCAGCTAAATACTCTCTTTATTAGTAAGGGAGAATGTCACATGTAGGAGCAGAGGATTGTGCGATGGGAAGATGCCAGTTGCAGAGAGAGGAAGATGAGATTGTGATAAGCTGTGAGAGGTATGAAGCTTCTTGTTATAAGGGCACTCCCCTGCAGCTGAGTAATAGAGGACAGATACTCTAGGCAGAGAGACAGGGCTAGGCATGTGGGAAGAGAGCTTCCTCTATGTCTTGGTCTCTGACAGAGTCTTGGGGGAGCTACAGGGAGATGAATTTTTCTGGAGGTGGTTTGGGCCTTTCCCTGGGCAGGGTAGTTCTGCAGATACCAGGCACTGAGCTCTGCTCAGGCAGCCAAGTGCTGCCATTGGCAGCTGCTGTTGGGATGGGAGAAAGCTTCCAAGAGATTGGACTGAAAATGTTGTCAGCACATCTGATAAACTTGTACTGCAGTTAAATATGATAAATTACATGTGGATAATTTGTTTAAAACTTACTGTATTCACAAGTGAAGTGTTATGCCTTGGAGCTCTCGTTCACATCATTATTTTTCATTTTAAATATTTTCCCCAGGGATTAAATCTCAGGACTGGAACGCAGAAAACCTGTGGACATTTCCTCTTTTAATGAAATATCTTGATATCACCAGCAAACCCTGAGCAAATAATAAGCCTATATTTCTCCAGCTGTGAATAACACATGGCGTAGAACTGTGCTCTGCTCCTGGCTTGCAGCTCAAAACAACCAGTAAGCTAAAAAAACCTTCCAATTGTTTTCAACTATTTTTCAGGCATTAGATAAACTTGGGGATTTTTTTGTTTTGGTTTGTTTTCCTTGTATGGGGTTGTAGACAAATCTGATAGAGTAATAAGTTAACCTAATTGCTTTTTTTTTCTTTAGCATTCACCCTAAGAGTTCCCTACAGCCTTTTTATCCTTTGTAATGTCTGGAATACTGTCAGAGTACTGCTGTGATGTGTAAATGGAACACTGAGCCCAAGTGGAACCTCCTTGAAGACAAACAATAATGAAGTAGCCAGGTAATGGTTTCAATTTGTAAACTCTTTTTGGGAAAGAACTGTAGTTTTTCTTAAAGCAATGTGAAAAACAGAGTTTCCTGCTCATGAAGTCTCTGGCTTTTTCTAATAATGAATGGCAGCATCTCAGCTGAAAAAAATGCCAGCTTCCTGGAGAAGCTGCAGATTAATTAATTGGTGGAGGGTGAGCCCTGCCCGGGACACACATGCACAGTGAGTCCATATAAGTTTTTTCACCTTCAAACCTAAGTGTATGAGCTCAAAAACCTGAGGAGTGGGTGCTTTCACTGGCTTCCACTTCACTGCTGAAAAACTGGAGGAAAGCCCTGTTTAGGTGGATGGTTTCCAGGTTTCCAGGGTCTTGCCTTAGAGAAATCTGAACATAGACCAGGATGTGGTGATCAGCACTAGCGTGGGGGACTCCAGAGAGATACAAAGCAGATTGCTTGTGGCATGGCAAGCCAGGCTCCTGAGCAGCCTTGGTGATCTTTGTTGAAGAGGTCCTGGAAGAGAAGCAGCGTTTCTAGTTCCATGGCATCGCCAGGGAATGGAGGCGGTTTGAAGCTCAGCTCAAAAAAATGATAGAAATTCACCAAACCAAAGGAAATTTAAACAATCATCTTGATACTAACACACTGGCCTTGCTAGAACATTTCAAGAGCTCTATGCTCATAACTAGCTTCAGAAATACCAACCAGTAAGTGACCAACTTTTTGAAGTAATTTCTCAGCTCATGCACATTTCCTTATTGCACAGGAATGCTCTGCTTCCAATTCTGCATACTGGCTCTGTTTGAGTAATGCTATGGGGCATTATTTAAGTCAAGAAAATATGACTTTTATAAAACTACATGTCAAGTCCTCAGGTTCCCCCTAAGTAAATGAAATCTCAATTGGTGGGTTACTCATCATAATCTCTTCTGAAGTATTTCATTAGGCATCTTTTATACTTACTGTAGCCATTTTTTAAATCTCCTGTAGTGTAGGATGAATGCAATGGCATTATGTTTAAAAAACCTATCTCGGAGGTGTAAATTTACATGTTCACATTTTCTAACCTGTCTAGAACACATTTCTCATTGTTTCCATTAAAAACCCAAAACCCAAAAAAATCCACAAAAACAACGAAACAAGAACCAAACAAAAATCTGAAAATCTTATTCTTAATTTGCATATTATGTCCTTTGCAAATCAATGGAAGAATGCAAAAGGTACTGAATAGATACAAAATGAAACACATTCTTTCTGAGAAATATAAACCAACATGGTGATTCAAAAGTGGAAGCTGATTAAGACTGGAAGCAGAGTCATGAAACTTCATATTCTTACTGTAGATTAAACAGATTGGTTTTGAAGTGACTCTTGTTTTATGTTTTAGTGACCTTTATTTCTGGCTACCGTCAATTTACTTGAAATTTATTCCCAAAAGCTCCGTTATTTCACATTCCTGGAGTACTCCTTATCTTGCACAGATACACTCAGTATCCTTCAACCACTGTGTCCCATTCCCTAGCTGCTAGTGACATATGCTGTGGATGATTCTGAATTCTATACACTTAAAGGTCAGTGTTTCTACTAAATTAATCAAATAACAGAAAAAGTGTGTTGCAGCCTCAGCAGAGCGACTAATGTGGATTCCTTTCCTCTCCTGTCACTATTTTTGTGAGAGTTTATAAGATGTTTTCAAAGGGGCTAACAGGTTTAGAAGTGGTGGGAAAGAGATGTGGGGAAAAACATTGACCTGAAAGACCAAGACATAGATTTTCCCCCAGGAACCAAGGCTGAGCTCTCATGTGCCAAGCTGAGCAGGCAGAAGTGGTCAGTGGACCCTCTTTCCCAATGTACCTGAATATGTGATTATATCACTGCAGTGACTTTGAAGCGGGTGAGAAATCCTGCCAAATTTGATTTGAAAAATGTTACATTCATTTTGCACGGATGGAGATGACTGCTGAAGATGCAAGTAAAAGAAAATTGTGCCCCATGCTTTGCACAAACTTATTATTATTAATTTGTTTATTAATTGAATTTACTTGCAAATGACATAGACAAATATCCTGGTTTATGAATTGCTCCCCGGTGCTTTGTTCTTGATTTAAATGTTCATTATTCATATTTGCTATTTGCATATTTTTCTGGAATCATGGCAAGGCACTGTAGGTCCCATGATGTAATTTCACTCCTCCACTAGGTCATTCTCAAACCCACCAGAGACTCAGGATGGCAACATGACCCCTGCACCATAACACCTTCTCTGCTCTTGTGTGCACTGGTTATGAGAGTGAGGATCAGGTTCATTAGTGTACCAAACATGCCACACTGTTGCCGCCAAAGCTAATTATGAGGTAGAGAAACACTGTGATAAAGTTAATTGTATATTTGCATTTGGTCTGGACTGAAGACCTGAAAAAGAAAACTGTGCTAGTAATTCAGTCCTTCACAACAGAAAAGTCTAAAACCTGTGTGTTTGTTTGAGGCCAAGGGTGACCACAGCTATGGAGAAGGAGGATGGCTTTATCCACCCAGAGAATGTGACATGGAGCAAGCCATGTGGAAGATACAGTTCTTTTCCTCTGCTTTCTCAGCATCTTTCTTTCCTGGCTGTTGCAGCTCTCTCCTTTATTCTTAAAGTCAGGCGTAAACATCAGCTGTGTTACATAAAGCATGGCTAATCTATTAGAATAAACTCTTGGACTTGTATCTTTAGTTTTGTGGGCACACGTGAGATTCTTACAATAAATGGGGTTTTCTGTGTGTACTGCCAACTGGATGTACATGGTCTTCAGACTGATGTGTGCCTGTGAGCCTCCAAGCAAGAAATGGTTAGGTCATGAACTTGTGCAATTAACTTAAGGTGTTCAGAGTGAGCCCCAGTGTAAATTTTCAGTGAGATATTTCTATCACTTGATGAAGCTCTTACTTGGAGAATTGGACAAACTACCATCATTTAAGACATGACCATCCATCCTATAAACTGAAGAGGAACTGAATTTTTTTGACAGTTCTGAGATAGGAAAGTACTTTCATGTCTTTCTTCTCTCTAGTGAGAGATTGACTGTCTGTGCAACAAAGAATAAGCCCAAGCAGACTGACAAGCAGAGCAATAGAATCTGTTTCTAATTTTTTAAGCCAAAGGTTATTTTAAAGTACACAGTTGGAAATGAGTGGATTAGGAAAATTTTAAAAACTACAGTACTGGACCTCTGGTTGTATGCCTTGAAAAGTACACAGTCCTTTTCTCCTCTAATATCCCGGCTATTTAATATGACTAGGAGCAACATTTGAACCTCTTTAGAAGGGGAATGCATCCCAGAAGTTACTTTATCTTTTTCATTTATTACTATTGAAAATGTCTAATGGTTTTCACCACCTGAATATTTTAAGCAAGTTCATTCTGAGTACTGCAGGTCTGCATTATTCTATTTAGCTCCTTTTAGCAGAATGATCCTTTAGTGAGTGAAAGGCCCTAAGGCAGAAGCTGGATGCAATTTTAAAAGAAAATCTTGTGGTTTTCATCAGGTAGTGGGAAAAAATATCTCTAATTATGGAGAAAGCTGTGGTGTGAGCTATTAGGTATCAGAGAATTCACCCTAGAGAAGCCCTTACAAATATCCAGAAAAGACTTCTCATGAATATTAAAATTTAGTTTTCGTACTAACACTCAGATACAGATCTTTAGGAGATTGGGCTTCACTGGTTCAAAGGATTGCTGTTTGCTGTGTTATCTCTAAGTAAAAAAATGTGCTGAGTGCCACTTGTGCTTTTCTTTCAGAAATGCTTCCAGCTGTCTCTAGTAGAGCAGTTACATATCCAACTTGTCTGATGTGCAGGGATTTGGCATGGAGAGCTACAAGACATCTGGGACTTGCATGTTACAAGGACAGTATCCAAGATAAGGAAAGAAAGGTGCCTACAAGTGAGAACTGTATGAGCAGGACTAAGGACACATAAAAGGAGAAAAAATTAATACCTTAGTAAATGAACTTAACGTTCATCATCATGATTAATGTTTCTCTAAGCTTTTGAGAGTGCCCGAATAATGATGTGCTAAATCAAGAAGATTTTTTGAATATGCTATATTGGCAGGTGTTCATTAGAAGTATCCAATTATTAAGGATGTATATATTTTATCAAGATCTTTAAAGATTAATGGTTGCACATTTACATCTCTCTCCCTACAGAAAAAAAACCCATAATCCTTATATTGCAGTAGTAAATATTGTTTTAGTGTGCTCAATTTTTTTGGCTTCTTGAGTTGCCCTAGACCCATTACTGGACTTCAACGTACAGAAAAGTGTTATGCTTTTCTATAGTTAGATAAGAAATTCTGCACAAACTGCAGATTACATATTGCTCCTAGATTATGACTCTTTTGAGCTTCCTTATTATGTTATCAGTCTAACTACCTGTACCAGTGCATTGGTTTAATGTGACATTAAATCTATGCAAAAATTTGTTAGTTGGGGCCTGAGCCATTGTCTGTGCTCTGTCTGAGATTCTTCATGCTGTGCTACCATCTGTGGACAGCTTCCAGGGAGAGAAGGCTGTTGTGCTGGCTCTCAGGGCACTGTGACATGCATTAGACACGCCATTGAAGGGCAGAGAACGTGTGTGTGCCATGATGAGTCACAGCTGTCCAGAAGCTTTTGATAAACCACATGAATGTTCCTGTGCCTCAGCAACTCTAATGTAGTAGAATCTGGAAGCATGGAAGTCTCAGCTCTTAAAATTCACGCTGGCAGTCACTCATGTGGTTTTACTAGAGCTGGGCAGTGCCTCACTCCTTGGGCATAACTGGGAAATGAGCTCAGTACTGGGGTACTGGGTGTCACTGGGTATCTACACACAAACATTAAACTTTTGTGAACATCAGACTAGAAGAAACTGCCCACTTGAAACACACTTTCTGGAATGTTTTTATGATACAGGAAGCAGTTGAGATATATTAGTATAAATTTCTGACATGTGATATGGTTTACAATACCTAAAATATTTAGGTATCACAGGAGGATACCCAAATGAAGGAACTGCATCAGGCCTTTGAATCTTCTAAGTGTTCAGTGAATGCACCCTAAATTGCTATAGATAGATTAAAATTCCTTTTGTGAAAGAGATATGTTAGCACCACTCATGTTGCTGGGAATTCTTTTAAGACCTACATCTTCGTTCCTACTATTGGACTCACCTGAAGAATTGATAGACAGTATTAGGAAAAAAGGTTCAGTTACAGAGAGTTTAATTTGCAGAATGAATCTTTCTGGACTGAAAGCAGAATAATTTGATTAATTCCACTATTAATACTGTGCCCTTACATGTACAATTTACATGCAAATATAAGTGCATTCTGTGAAATGGCAGGTACTGATAAAGATGTCAACTTTCAAACCATCTGAGAGTTCAAGGTTGGTAATGAATCCTTTCCACCGTCATCCTTCATACCCACTAGAAAATTACAAGGAAATTAGCCTCTCTTTGAAGCAAAAAAAGAGGTCACAAAAATAATCCTCCAAGATCACCAAAATTCAAATTTTTCCCACTGATTCTCGATAAGAAGCATCTCCTCCTCCCATTCACATTTATTTACGAGTATCAGACATGCATTGATGAGGAGCATCTTGCTTTTTGATTGATTTAGCATGGGAGAATGAATTGCTGCTTTACCTAAGATAGAACCTGCTGCATATGCGCCCTTCTTGGTGGTGTTCTTGTTACGTTAAACTCTTGTCTTAATGCCTTGGCCGTTGTTGCAGTCGGAAAGCTTAGACTGAGCTTTATGGTGTTAACCATTTTATTGCAGTTTCATGGGAACAGTTAGACATTTTATACATACATATATATATACATTTTCTCTCTCTCTCTCTCATTTTAAAGTCTCCTGAGATGAGATTGAAGGCAGTCAGATGAATTTGCAGAGGCTGGTGTAGTGTACATCTATGCTCATGGCTCATTTTCTCCTAATTGTGGGAGAAATCCTTTTGGGTTCACTTTATAGGACTCACAATTCTATGTCTCAGTCTAAGACATAAGTAGATCAAAATGAAAATGTGCTTATTGTGTTACTTTTGTCACATCCTGAATTGATTGGAATTACTGGTACATGCCTCCAAATCAGCTTCTGTGGATCAAAAAGCCAAAAACAGCAACAACAAAAACCAAAAACCAACCAAACAAAAAAAAAAAAACAACCAAACCCCAACCAACCAAACAAAAAAAAAAAAACAACCAAACCCCAACCAACCAAACAAAAAAAAAAAAAAACCCAGCCAAGGAAAAACCCCCACACCATCAACAAAAGAACTTACAGCATGGTATTTTGTGTAATTCCTAGGAAGGAGGCAACAAAAAAGAGATATGGACGTTTTTCCTTTTTCCTTCGAAACCAAGATAAGCTTCAAGTATATCATAGGTTATATTCCTAGTTGGTGTGAATATTTGCTCCTTTCCAAAGGAAAGGGGTGATGCCCAGGGAAGCTGTGTTTTCAGATTGTAAGAGGTTATTGGACTGTTATCCCTGTAATAAAATTCAGTACATCAAGTGAATGACTTGTTGTTTAGTGAAACATGGCACAGCATCGATTGAAGCTACCCATTAAGTCGAGACATCAAATATGCCCTTGTGGCACTGTACTAGGGATCACTGTTGAAATTGTAGAACCTCCTGGTAACAGCAACTGAGCTCAAGATAAACATTGTCCTTAACTCATGCCACAGTGACATTAATGGTTCATGGTATCATGCAGTGATCAAAGCCTTCTGGGAAGGCGTAGATGCAAAAAGGCAATTTTCTTGGTGATCCATATCTGCTTTTTTATTGAAGAAAGTACACCAGATTTGAAATTGTATAGGTTTGCTTTAAAATAGCCAGAGAAATTCTGTTCTGTAAACTCTTTTATTTTCTCTCCAAGCTTTGCATAAACCTAACCACTGATGTCTCAATATGTGAGAGTCATCAGACTGTTTTGTCAATGAAATATATCAAGAAAAGTAAATAAATGTATTACTATGTCTCTCAAACGACAAGAGTTTTTCTGAACCTACACTTAAAAAAATACACTCATAAATTCAGATTGTGATCATGGTGTTCATCTTGAAAGCCTCACTTGAATACCTTTACACAAAGTTTTTTCTCATAGTAAATATTCTTGACAGGATCAATAAGGAGCCAAAAAAACAGGGTCCAATTCCTTTGATGTGGATGCCACCAAAGTGCCAACTGCCCTGTTGCTCCCTTGAGGTATTTATCAGATTGCAGATAGGCTATATTATCACCACCTTTCCTCCTCTGTAGATTTTTTTCATGTCAAGAAAATCATATTTGAATATGGCTTGGGATTTGAGGACTTTGCATAGACACGGTGCCTTTTTCCCCATCTGGCCATCACCAACCATCTATGGGCTGTGCTTATGTCTTTGGACATGGAGTGTCCAAAGCATGGGAGTGCTTTTGCAGGCTGGCAACCCGCAACAGATATCCCATCCATAACATACCTCTCTTAATATCCTCACAATCTTCTAAACCAGACTTCTGCCCACCCCAGTGTTTTACATATAAATGGAATTAATGTAATTTTGCTGTGATTCCTGTGATAATCGCATTTGACCCTTCTTTTGTTTAATGTGTTTCTAATATACACTTGTGTTTGAAAGTAGAGACTGTAGAATTGTCATATGGTAATACCAGATTTAGTCACAATTTTTTTTAATATGTCTGGTTTCGCTAGTTGGGTGTAAATTAATACTGTTTTGAGACCTTCCTTGTAGCCCCCAGAAGCAATTTACTTGCCTCTGGGAATAGTACTACCATTAAATACAGCTCTGCTTCTTTAGAGAACTTATAATTCTTTGGGGAAAAACATATTACAAAGGGAAGGAACGATTGTCTTCTTTGTGCAGGAAAGACACTATATTACTCCTTACATTTATTGAATTCAAAGTTAATTAGGGAGCTTTGTTTTTTCATGCAAATACTTCATGGAGAGTGCAAATTTTCTATTCATTGAAGTATGTGATAGATAAAATAAGGCTTACATTTGTCAGAAGAAATAAGCTACACACAGTATTCCATTGTTTAGGTATATATCTGAAACTGTTTAGGAAACTTAACTGTCTCATACATTTATAGAAGTGCTGAGCACCAGACTTGTCTGATGGTATCATAAGCAGCACTTTGAGAATACCTTTAATTTCTAGAAATACTCCAAATCCTTGACAGTCGTCAAATAATGTCATGTTTATGTTTTCAGTCTTGGCACTCTTTATCCATTTGAATAGCTCATTAAGAATAAATACTGCTATTTATTAGCATCATCTGAAGAGCAGTTTGCTGAGTAAGATCTTAGAGGTCTCAAAATACTTGATTTCCTATTACAAACTGGAAATGCAAATGTTTGCAGAGAAATAACCAAAGCAATCTGTAGGGAAGCACCACAGTAACACCCTGCAAATACTGACATTCCCTTGAGGGGCTCGTGAACTGGAATAACAGCTCTTGTTTTCCATGTGCAGCTGAAGAGATGACAGCAATGAAACTACAGAAAGGAAGTGTCATCACACTGCCTGTCCGGAATCATTCCTCAGTACTGGACCCTGCAGGTTGCATGCAAGTCATGGAATGGCATTCCCAGCTTTGGAGGAATTCGTCTTGAGATTATATTTGTCTGCATTTTAACTATTTTCTTTAGTGTCTTCCTGTCTCCTCTTCATGTCCACACACACACACACACATTGAGGTTGGTAACAAATAGCTCCATCCTATTGTTGCTCAAGCAAAAGCCATGAGTTTAAAGAATAATTTATTTACACCTGCTTCTTCTTTTCATGATTGTCGCTTCCACAAATAGTTTTCTTATTTTAACACACACTTGTTTTAATGTACTGAAGCATTTTGAAGACCAAATATGAAAATGACCTGTACACCCAAGTGATTTCATCACCACAGCAGTAGAAAAACATCATCAACCACTCTTTGCAGTTCATGTTTTTCTGGGCTTTATCTGGTTTGTGGTGAAGTCATTGCAAATATATCCATTAACACTAAGTAAACTGACACTCCAAAATGTCATCTGGGAGATGCAAATATTACTTTTGGAAGGAAAATTATGTATTAGTTATATAAAACCATTGGCAATGGAGGAAGAAATGACAGAAGTGCTAGTGATTAACATACTGGAAGATGTCTGATTCTTTATGATATACAATAAAACCCAGGGAAAAATGAAAAGAGACTGAGAACTAACATATTTGAATAGCAAACTGAAGATATAAACTATGACACATACCCGAGATGCAGAAGAGTTTTATGAAGCATTATGCTTTCTGAGTGTGTTTTATTTAATGCTGAATCTCAAAATTCAGGCTAAAACAATAGGTGTTTTGCGAGGTGTGATTATTCATTGACTGATAATTCATACAAAAATATTAATTTCCAGTCTCTTCTTTAGTGAGCAGACTTTAGCAACATCCTTTGGCATTACTAGGAATCAGCTCAGCTGTAGCCCTCCTAAAGCTCAGCCAAGAAAACCATTTGTTGTTTTTTTCATTGAAAATCAGTAAGACTTTTGTACCAAAAACCATATATACATTAGAATGGATGGTAACTTTGCTGTTTTCCTTCATTTCAAAGTCTTTTGACACAGAGTCAAAATGCCTTATTTTGAAAATGTTAACACAAAGGCATATAGAAGTTTCAGTTCAAATGTGCTAGTCATACCTATACTTTCAGTCCTAGAAAAAAGCCTGTGTTGATGAACTCCACTTCCCATAAAATGTCTCCAACTTTCCATCTTGGTGAACTACTCAAGTGAATTAACTTTCACAGTGCATTATGGGGCCTGGGCTGCTTCTCTTTTCAACAAAACAGGCACATGAGATCTCATAAGTATGGGTTTTCATTGCATTGTTTGTTTTCTGGTTTTGTCTGAAAGTCATAATTTTCCACACAAAATTGTGAAACATGAAATTCAGAAAAAAAAGAAAAAAGCATTTTTTCTAAAATCATCTATGAAAATTTCCAGTTGAATTTAGCATTTAAATAGTCATGGATCCCATTTGGGTAAAGAACTTGATGTGTGCTATTTACTCTGTGGGAAGTGAATAATTTTTTTTGCTAATGGAGATAATGCATTTGTAAAATATAAAAAATGCATTCCAATAACTTCAGGTTTTCACTTACTGCTGAAACCAGACTTGAATTTGGCCCATTATTCTTTTCAACTGAAGAGGAGAATAATGCCTTATGTTGTCATATGGCAATATATCAAATTGTTTCTAGCTATCAACACCAAAATCAGTGGCATCCTCAGGGATTTGGCCCTGTGCTTATTAAACAGTAATATCTTTGTCAACAGATGAATTTTATACTGCTGATATCCTGACAAGTCACTAGAATGAATCTGAAGATTCCCAGCCATAACACAATCCTATTTTAACCTTGGTTATTTTTAAAAACCCAGTGTAAAAAACATGACAAGCATCGATGCTTAATGCAAATGCCTAGCAATGCGTGTTACCTGGTAACCAAATGGATGGCATGTTGGAGAGGGAAGTGGCAACAGCAATTGAACATATGCCAAAGCAGCTCCTGGCAAATGTAGAGGTGGTCACCATGGATTTTGCCACATCAAAAGAGAAGATTGTCATGACCTAGTCTGGATTCATGGAAGAAGAAAAGAGGTTTTTCTTCCTGCACCCACCCATGGAGGCAGAGGACGTTCATAGTCTGTGGCATCAGAAGCTTCTGTAAGTGTCACTTTTGTCCAGTAGGGACATAATTTCCCACAAACAAGGAAGAAATTGTCCCACATTTCTCCAATGAAACAAGATTGGAAAAGTTAACTGCAGCGTCACAGGAGAACTGGGTCAAAGTCTAAGTTTCCTGAGTGACTAGCATGACTCCTTCTGCTTTGTTGGCCAAAACAGAGAATTGTTTCTTAGAGAAATCAGGATTTATTTTCTTACTGTAAGTTCAAAGATTAGTTTCTTTGCTTTGACCTTCCCTCAAAAATTCATTCTGCTGGAAATTCATCATCTCAAAAACACAAGGCATTTCTTTTGGTTGGGAGAGTCAATCTGAGAGCTCTGCCACAGAGGCTTTTACCAGAGGTCAGAGTATTTAGCTACAGTAAAAGCTTGAGGTATGATCATAGTATCCAAATAGATTTTTTCCTGTGAAAAGAGGAAAACAAAACAATTTTTCCAAATAAAAGGTTTTCTTTAAACTTTTTTTAAAAGGACTGCAAGAATAGCTTTGAAATTAAGTAGAAACTAAAATTATGCAGATAGGAGCTAAAATACTGGAGCATCATACAAATATTTATATTTAAGGAGGTATTGGTGCATCTTTTTTATTTCCCAGTGATATACAGGACAACCACAGTTTACACTGCCTTTGAAGTGTTTGAGTTTGCAAAGCAACTTTGGAATAGCTTCCAAAAATGGCTGTTTTTCTGAAGCTATTCTTGGCTGATGCCTTATGTTGCACCACTTCATACTAATGCTAGAAGTAGAAATGTCGAATGCCAGACAGTCTGCCATACCTTTACAGATGTGGCACACAGTTCTGGGCTCACATAGCTCATTCTTTAAGCTTGTACCAGGTAGCACACTCTGCACTTTCATAGGAGCTGCAAAATCCAGTCCATCCCATGTTCTATGGTAGATTTCAAATTATCTGTGTTACTGGGGAATGTGCTGCAAATAGCCATCTTATAGCATCTGATTTCGTCTATGAAATTTCAGACTTCAGAAAAAAGAATGAAGTCCAGCTGTTAGCAGGGAAGGCAAAAAATCAGATCACTAGCACAATTAGTGGTAAGTAGAAAAAGGCCAGAGCCTGGAAGAAAAAACAGTGCCTATTCCCCAAGGAAATTCATCTTCACAATGGATGCTTTTCTCTCATAAGACCACGGGAGCACAGTTTGTGCTTGTTCAAACCACAGTCGGAGCAGCTTACTTTGTTAAGATGTGTATCTATCTCTTCTTCAGAGAAACCTTTCAGATTTGTCAGTCTGTCCCATGTATTAAACATATCCCAAATAACTAATCAAAAAGCTTTTAAGAATGTTTACGTGCAAAAATGAGGAATAAATTATTCAGTACCTGAAATCTGATTATACACAAATTTCTGAAAAGTACTTAACTACGTGCTCACATCCTTCCTCAAGAACGCAGCCGGCGTGCACCGAAGAGGCTCAGGGCTTGTGCCATCTGGCCCTGCTGTACTGACTGAGCCACAGCCCCAACCTGAAAATGGCTTTCCTACTGTTAAGCTGTGAATTTCCAGACAGGCTCTGTAGGGGCAGTGAGGCTGCAAGGCTGCAAGTTGCAAGAAAAAGTTTCCCCTACCTCTTCTGTGGTGCTGCTGTCCCTCCATGCTTCCTTTCCAGTCTCCCCATATTCTAGGAGCACTTCTGTCCAGGCCACCATGCCACTGATGTTCAAGGGTCCTCTCTTGAACACGTGTGTTACTGGTTTAATCACCAGATTTTCTTCTATTTAGGCCTGGCTGGCACCTCAGGCACCTAAGTGATCAACTAAATGCCTTTTTGTACTTCTTTGAAAACACTTAAGCACTTGAAATCAAGTTTGTGTCTATGTCAAGCCCTATGCCGTGGGAAATGCTGTCTGTTCTTGGTTTTAGGAGGGAGGTCTGAACCACAGATAAAGTCTGCTATTGGAAAAGCATATAAAAACAAGCAAAAGAAAGAAAAAAATTGATGTTGCTTTTCAACACACATTTGGATGATCAGCACCAGTATTTTGAGCTAGATGTGTTTGACTAATACTGTGATGGCAGTCCTACAAATGCTTGGAATAATAAGGGAAGAGTATTTGTCTGCTTTGTCTGGAATCTGTAGGCAGAGATCTTGACCTGGTAACTGTGCAGGGAAGATTTATGTGCATGCGGCACAGCAATTTCTAAACACGTTTCCAACGTTATTTCAGGAAACTGTTACAGCTCCACCATGGTTTATTAACTTCCTCTATAGATTGACTGATTTTAGCGTGGGGAGTGTTTTGTCATTGCATGTGAAATGAGTGGTGTTGCTTAAAATTTTTGCTAATGAGGACACCAGACACGGAACTTCCCCTGGTGCCCTCGGCTATAGGGATTTGTTTCTAGCAATGTGTCATCTTCAGTTCTCAGTTACATTGAAGGCATTACTCAAGTGACAAAAATAGAAAGATTATTGCTCATGTATGTATGCATTGGAGTTATTTGCATGAGATTGACAGGGAATGCCTGCCTGTCCTTACAAACAAGCCAAAAAAGGAAAATGCCGTATGATGTTGCAAAATGGCACGTGAATTACCTCACTTTCTCATCTCAGTCTGTCTCTCACTACAACTCATGTTATAGACACAGTGAATACTCTAAAGCTTGAAATGGATCTGCCACTTACAGCCAGAGGACTCTTCTAAGCTTGCTAATCCATTGGAAAAATAGCTCATTCCTTTGACCAGTAGGCACTATCAATTGAAAACAGTATCAAGACTGAAATTTTATAAATGAAAATGTAGATACACATACAGAAATACACGTGTTCATATATAGGTGGCTTTAAATTTTATGTTTATATATACATAAACATACACGTGTATGTGTATATGTATACACACACACACATATATAGTGAATTTCTAATTATCTCATGCGTACACATATATCTAGATACACACATACACATATATCTGGATACAGAAACCAGAAGGTATTCTTACAAAATAATGTGGCTATGAAGAAAAATCACTATCCTTCGATAGATCCAATCAAGAGTTATGGAGCTGCCAGTAGGACAGTTAGAATCACCACACAGAGTTAAAATAATTTACTTAATTTTAATGACTTAAAGTGAATAAAAAGCAAGGGAGTAAAAAAACCAGCAGAAATCAACAAATACAATTTTATTTTTTAAACACATGCCAGCTAAATAAAGTTGGGCTTGCCATTATTTTATATATGTATAGCCCTGTCTTCTGGAAGGCTGAATATATTCTGTGAGGAGTTCGCCAGATACAATTTTTAATGTCTAACTATAAAGGGAAAAGAATGTAACAAATTTCAAGCATTAGTGGAGTTGGGTGCATGGCTATGTGCATGTGTAGGGTTGTGTTCCTATGAAATACACATGAGGATGAAAAGTAGGTGTCAAAGAATCAGAATGATCTGGACAAAAAAATTAGCAACTTGGCCAATTATTTGTTTAATGGCAGGTTGCTATTATCAAAATTTACTGACAGTTTTTGAAGTTAGAAACTAAAGGAGGCGGCTCATTACAGAGTGAAGTGAGAGCTGAAGCCTCTCTCCCTCTGTGAGCTGAATTTCAGTTGAGGTCATGAGAAACCCTAGCCAGTAATGAGTGTTAGTGAAAGGCTTGCTGGATGTTTATGACATCAACTTCACAGCAGTTGAGGAGAAGGCAGAAGGTGTTAGTGCAAGAGTTATTTACCAACTTCTCAAGCAGTTTCTGTTGTGGTTCACTTTTCAATAGCCCTGATTCTTTCCGTATCATCTGTGATCTCAGTGTGCAACAGAAAAAAGTCACAAACATCTGACTGCCAATAAAACCCCTCTCTTGTGCCTTTCTGTTGCCTTGTGGACAAGTGAGACATGCAGGAGAAATAACTACCCTGGATCAGGGCTGCTATCCCCCACTAATCATAGTTCCTAGAAGGCCATCAAGAGCCATGAAAACTAAATGTAAGGTTGTCTTTGGGTTATCTCTGTAATTGTAACTTCTCAGGCAAAGCAATTTTAAAGGCTTGGCATCTGAGATGTGAGACCAGTGCATATGAATGCACACAATCATTTGTGGAAATTTGTTGGTTGGGTATTTCCTTTCATGCCTTCTGGCACAGGAGACAGGCACATACAGTTTATTCTATCCTCTCTGCAGCCCACACTTGTAAATAACAACTAAAGCAGTACTGAAGGCAAGGACTTGGCAAGCATTAAAAATGTAGTAGATGGTTACAGTGGCAGCAAGAATAGCCAGTTATAAAAGCAAACACTATGAAAAATAAAGTGTTTTAGATGCATAAACCCCTCAGGTTGTGTAGCTCAGTTTTATCAGTATTTATCAACTGATCTGATAGATTGACTTCAAATAAATTCTGACTGTGCTATGCCCATGAGCAGATTACAGCATCCTCCACTGCCTCTCTCTCACTCTTAATGATATATTTACTTATCTTAATGGCTTGGATATGGAGATGATTTCAAGTGTAGATTTGCATGGCAGAAGAGAATAACACATGATATCAAAACAACTGAGATATAAACACTTTAAACTGGTACTAGTGAGCAAAGGAACAGACTACTACATGTATTTTTCTGAAATAAAGCTAAATTTCTCTTCTCTTACTTTGGTAACTTAGCCAGAAATGCTTTGGTAATGCAGTAAGAACATGAGATTCATAATTTAGAACAGATCAATGGTGACAGGACCTTGTTGCTCTCTATTTTCTCACTGACCACTCCAATGACTGTGCAATAGCATATGGATAGCATGTGGATAGCATGACTATTTTCCTGGTCTGCTGTTTGCAATATGGAGTTTTGATCTTTCACCTGGGACAACCAAAAGCAATTATGCCCACCTTGATTCATATGCCTGTCTAATTCTACTGTTTCAGGCTTGTTATCAGTTTGTGACAGAGTGCCCCATGGGTCACCAGGCTTGACCCTTTAGGTTAACCCAACCTGTGAAACTCGGAACTTCACAAACTGGGACAGTGGAGCACAGCTTCACACATTGATAAACCATCTCATACTCTTACCCTCCTAAAATCCATTTCCTTTCAATTTCCATGGCTGGCTGTGCTGGTGTTTGTTCTTATATAAGGGTCATGACTGATTAGCATTAGCATCTAATATAGAAAGTACAGTTTAGCAATGTGAGGTTTTTTACAGACAAAAGGACTTTTCTGAAGTCTTTCTAATGGACTTCAGCATATATTGTTTGAGAGTCGTTCCTGAGTGTGGGTTAATGATTTTTCTGGCTCAAATGTATTTCTATACCCAGACTACATTTGGGAACAATGATCAGGGGAAACTATGGGAGAGTTAATTATGTCCTGTCTGTCATTCATGACATATTAAATGCTTCCACTCAACATTACGGTTTTCAGATTAGATCCAACTTCACCTACTGTGGCAATTACTGTTAATGTTTATTGCTGAGATGGGAGAGATTAAACCTGACATTATCAAACAGCATGATACAGTTAGGTATATTATGGGGAAGGTTTAAAGTAACACATGTATCTTACTAATTTGTTGTTAAGGACCTTTTAAAATTATTTACTTTTAATCAATTCTGTGGAGGGTTTTCCCTGACTGAACTGATAGATCAATTCTAATTGTAATCAAATTTCACAAAGTTTTAACTCTAACATTTATAAATCAGCATTTTCATATATTCAGTGTTATTTCAATATGAATATCTGATTTCTATATGAAAAAAACAGTTTATTTCCACATGATGTGTCAAAAAATAATTTTTAGCACATATTGTTCCCAAAATAATCTTTCCTTATTTTCCTTTCATTTTTGGATGAATACTACTGGAAATCTTAGAAATGTTACAAAATATCTAGTAGCTAAAATTCCTAAATGTGTTTTACTTTTGGTAGTAGTTTTATTTTTATAGCAATGTCATGTATTTGTCTGACTTCCTTTAACTCTCTACAAACATAAAGAAGAAAATATTTTCTTTTTAATTTTAATACATTTTCATCATGTAAAGGCATGAATTATGCAGAATTTTTGAAGCCAGACTAGGCTCAAGAGCCACATGGTTAACTCAGCAGTTCTGACAACTGTTTTGTTATTGTTAGTGGTGTTGTATTTTGCAAAACAATTCAAAGGCTATTGTCTTAGGATAGCCTGTTTGGAAAAATATGACTTTGAAGTCACCTACCATTAGAATCCTGAATAAATCCTTGTACAAGAGCAGTTGCCGGATGTTCAAATTCTATACTATAAAGTTCAATGCTATAGATGACAGATATGATAAATAATATGAATTCAGTGCTATAAAATCATAGGAGCAATCTCACAGACACTCACTGAGAAATAATTTTGCTTCAGCAGCCCTGAAATGTTAAAACTAAACAGTCAAATTTCAGCCTATTTTGGTTTTGCTGCAAAGCTGCTTTTTGGGCTGGGTGAGCATTCATTATGTGCTGCAAAATTAGACCAGAACTTCCCCTACAGTAAAACAAAAACATTGTTTTCAGCAATATGTTTTTCACTATTCAAAAAGCAAAGCTGGCAAATCGTAGACAACTAGTGAGCAGCACTAGTTGAGGGCTTGGAATAATCGCTGGGGTTCCCTAGCTGCTGTGCATGTCCGTGGCCCTTGGCAGAGTCAGGAGGCAGGTGGGATCTCCAGGCACTGGGGAGGAGGTCTTATGCCACTGAATGGTTGCCCAGCTTGTGGTCAGCCTGAATTAGATGTTGGATGAGATGATCGATGGAGGTCCCTTCCAACAGAAATGGCCCATTCCATTCCTTTCCATTCCATTCCTTTCCATTCCATTCCATTCCATTCCATTCCATTCCATTCCATTCCATTCCATTCCATTCCCTGAGGGGCTTTAAGGAATGCTGATATTCAGTATACACATCATGGTTTAGACTAGCTCTTGGTTTAAAGGTGAGACATCGGTAAGAATCCAAACTAGCCAGTTTACAGAGATCTGGGGTTTGGTTTTGATGGGTATGCCACAACCTCCTTGTAGTTTTAGCCCTCTTGGGCAGATTCCACTTGATTCCACCCGACTCCAGAAACACTACAGAAAAATTAATGTTTAGAAACACAGCAGCAGTGTCAGACACTCAGATTCTAGTTCTCTAGGATGGGATGCAACTTCACTAAAATTCATGAGAATGGGATTTAAACCAGGATGTGATCCCTACAGCTGCTGTCTTGGGTTACCTTTCCACTTGCAGAAAATAAGCCAGCCTCTTTTAACTTCCAGAAACTGCCTGTTTTACACAAATATCTATTTTAAGCATGATATTAAAGACAAGTCTAGACAACATTAAACAAAACTAGACCTTTACACATGACATAAAGGAAAATGGGAACAGTCTCCTAAGGCTTCAACAAAGCATTAAATGTGACACATGAAAAAAATCTGCAGTAAAATGAAATTGTGCAGTGGACTGCATTATTAATACTGTAGTTAAATGTGAACAAATAAGGCAGGGAACTGAATGAATAAATAATCAATTTTAAAAGGTCATTTTAATAGTTCAGTACCTCTCTAAGGGATAATTTGGAAAGGAGAAAATACTGTATTTTCAAGCTGCATTGAAATAAAAACATATTTATAGCGACATAAATGATAACTTTAGGCGAAAGCATAATGCTGGTATGTAAGTTAACAGTTTTGAACTCCCTAAAAGTACAGACTCAAGCACTAGCAAACTAAACATGGACCTTTTAACTTTCCTTGTTAGATCAGTTAAATTCCATACATGGTATTTTACATATCATTTCCAGATGAGAATTAGGAGCTTCAGTTCTGGAATTCTCGACATAGTTTTGGTACTTCCCAGTCCTGACTGCACTTGTATATTTTGTTTGATGTTTCTTCTTATTCAGTAAGAAAAATAACCTTATGCTCACAATTCAGACTACCCTTGCAAAGTACTGATAACTGAAATTTGTCTGTTTGTCAGCAGAAGATGAAAATGTAACTGAGCTGCATTTAGAGATTATGCCTTCAAGAAGAGTCATGGCTTTCTTTGGCTTAGGTGTGGCCTCAACCACATTCTTAAATCAACTGTCTCAATATTAGTTAAAAACTCATGTTGTTCACCTAAAGAAAATATTCTTCGCCATGTTCAAGGATAGACTACCTTCCAACTAGGTTTGCCTTGTGGAAATTTTACAAATATTGTAGTCCCTTTTTCTTTTGTTAATTTTCTCTCTAGGTGTGCCATGGTATGTACAACCTCTTGTTTATTGCTGTCCTGACATAAACTGTGTGCAGTTCAGTTGTGAAAGTCCCAAAGCTGCTACTGCTCTGCAAGAAGTGTATTTCTGATTACTTTATTGACATTTCTATCAGCTTTGGTCTTAGAGGACTGCATAACATAGAGTCCAGCGCAATCTGGAATTGGAAAAGTTTGGATATGGAACTGGAGTCAGAATTTGGCCTGGTATAAATTGTTTTATAGACATAAAAAGGCCCCTTATGGATCTTTTTAATGGAGCCTCAGACTTCTGAACATGCACATATTCTCTCATAATTGATCTCAACTGGATGCACAATAATGAAATGTAATGTTACATTGGAAAATCCTTAAACCACTCCAGATGGCCATAAATCAGAAAAGCTGGTGTTGGCTGCTGGCACTGAACTTTGGGAGAAGACTTCAGCTTTTTCAATCCAAGTATTAAATAGGAGTAAACTCTCCCAGACCACTGGCATTTTGGTAGGTTCAGGAAATCACTACTGTCTACAAAGACCTTTTAGATTTTGGCAAGAAAACACTACAGAACTCTAATATATAGTATATCATTATAATGATATCTTGAACACTTTCAGTTTCTTGAATACCTGAAATAGTTGATGAAGATGAATGAGCTGATTAAACAAAGGGAAGCTTAATATAGCTCTGCAGTGAACATCACTAGTAGTAGAAGAGGAAATGCAGAAAAATGTGTGACATTTTAATTGTATGTTAGAAAAATATACATTTATTAAAAGATTATTGTGCCTCTACATGCCAATGTTCTTCACAATTTGTTACAGCTTTTGAATAGTCCTCTAACAAAAGGATGTTATTGCGAAACACTGTAAGAAAAGACACATATTTCACTGATTTTTTGTGGTTCCCACTGAAGACTACTCATCATTCTATATAAATGGGAGGGGAAGAAACAGGCTGCAGAAAACATCAAGCTAAAGAACAGGATGTTCTACATTCTGAAGTCCCAAAGATACTGCCCTGTATCCTGGGCAGGTTAAAGAAAACAGTGAGCTTTCACTGGGCATCTGTTTTCAAGGATATTTAGGTTGCAGCTTATTTTTTCACTCCAGACCTACTGGCAACGCTATTTGAAGAGAAAATACTTCTAAAAACTAAACATTAAAAAAAAATCCAAACAAAACAAAACAAAAGGTTTTCCTCTAATTTGCTGTCACAGAGGTCGCAGCTGATTTTGAATTTCTGGTTATGAGCAGGAAGAAATAAAAACCAAAAGCAGACAAATGGAGCCTGGGACGAGGCACTGGGACAGGGGCCAGCTATTACCTGGATGGGAGTGCACAGACATTGGGTCTGATGGAGCATGAGGAGGAAGGACTTCAGGACAGAACATCTGGTTGTGGCAAGCACAGCTGGCAGTCCCAGGTGGAGGGGCTGCTGTCCTTGACTTGTAAGGAGCTTTTCAGGTTTTGTTGATGGTGGAGTGAAAGCAGAGGTGTAGGAGAGGACTCTGGTCTGCAACAGTGAATAACACAGTCAATAACCTCTGAGTTATGACTTCCCTTAACTGCTATGTAGTGTGAAGAGAACAGTGCACTGCATATTGTGCATCTCATCAGTATAACTGACAGGATAACATTATCAGGAATAAAAGCAGCAGGAAAAGTAGGAAGTTTTATGAAATTGTACTTTTTGATACTTAAAAATCTATAGGAATCATGACTGTATCCACAGTCTCTTTGGTATCAAACCCATACCAGTTAATATAGAGCTATTCAAACAGATAATCTCTGTCTTTCACTGAAATACTGTGTGAAAATGAAACAACCAAGCTAATAAGAGATGATCAAAATGTCATCCCTGAAAGAAAATGTCTTCTTATGATGATTTCCTTCTTCTACTGATTTTGATGCCTTGTGACATTTGACCTAGAACAGAGACCAGACGGAACTAAAGAATAAAGTAGGTATTTGTTAGGAGGCCTCAATAGATCCACCTTGGGCAGCACAAGAGCCCAGCCAGGGCTACACTCCAGGTGAACCCAAAATGGTCACAAAACGGACATCTGGTCACGGGGTCTCACATTTTTGTAAGTTCTGGTCCATTAACGTATTGGAGTTAATTGTCCAATTATAGCTTTAGGTTATGAGATCCCATCCTTCTTGTTTTTCTCTCTTCAGTCCACGTTGTTTATGCTCTTGGGCCTGAGGTCTGAACTGGTTGGCCTTGGGTCCCCAGCTAGAGAAGGAATTGTTTTGTGTACCTACTCTGTGAAGAGAGCTTATGTGAAGCCCAGACCCACACACTAAAGCAGCACAGAACCTGAAGAATGTAAAAGCTAAAACCTGAGGCATCGATTCAGTTCTATTTTTCTGAGCAAGACTTTTTCCAGCATGAATTTCACCTTGCTAAACTGTGAAAACCCTTCTATATATTTGGAAAATATGGTTTCACTAAATCTTTCAGATTTTCTAATTTTTTATTAAGACTTGAATGTTTTGCTACAGTGATATTTTGTTGTGATAATGTCACCATGTCATAAAAAGTCTAATTAAAAATCTTATATCTGTTAGACTTACTCTGCCTTTCTTTTATAACTTTATTAATTTATTATTTTTTGTATTCACTGGGATCATTCCAATTTCTTTTGGTGCAAACCTGAACAGAATATGACCTAATGGATTGTATTTATTTCTATTATAATTCCACTTAGTTTAGTGGCTTAGCTAAAGGGTAATTTTTTTCTTACATATAATATTTACTTTTTATAGAGAGGTGAATTTTGAAAAGATATTCCAAATAACAACATTTCTTTTCATTACAGAAGACAGCAGCTGAGATTTCCCTTACAATACTAGAAATTTTGAAATACCAGAAATAACAATTTTGCTTGTTCTTGCTTCATTGTATTTCAATTTTAAAACAGCTTTACTGTTCTCAGAAGAAGACTTTTTTTGTAATCTGATTTATAGTGATTCCAGGCACTTGGCAGAAAGCAAAACGGGGAGGAAGAAAGGAAGCAGTCTAAAGGGCAAAATCAACTAGGATTCAGCTCAATTTATAAACAGAAACACCATAATATGATGCCTTCATTGGCAGTTGTCTCCATGCTGAAATGACATTATGACCAGTTACAAGATCTGAAATTCATTATAAAACAATCAAAGGAAATTAGCTTTTATTGATCCATTCAACTAGATCAATACCTACAGCATTTTATGTCTATGGGGTGAACTACGCTGTAACTTGTTTGTGTAGAACCAGAGTTTTAATGACATTACCTATCATTTTTAACAAGGATGTGCCAAGATAAATTCTACAGCATGTTACAAAATGAATAGGAGTACTGATTAAACACACCTACTTGGTATTCCTCGCTTTTCATGGGCTGTGCAAAGAAAAATTCTGAACAAGGGAAACACCAATTAGACGATTCCAAGAAAAGGCTGTAGCTGCAACAGTGTGTATTTTTAAGGTGACATTGTTAACACCCAGTGGATCCTTAAAGAATGCCCTGCCATCCATATTGTTATCCAGGCAACAATTCAAAAGCACAGGAAAACACTTAAAAATACAGAAATATAAAAGCCTTCAGAAGCTTCCTATGTGGTTGTCACAAACCCTTTAGAGCAAGCTTCCAAAACCTAGCTAAAAACTATCAGAGTATTCTTTTCTTAGAAACTAAATGATAGTGTATACAATACAGATTTTCCAAGGCGAGAATATAATTAGTGCAGTCACAAATGTATGAACTGATCATTTTTCTATTATTGCTACAATTAAAATTCTGGTTTTTAACCATTTCCTAACTGCAGGTAGAACAGGGAGAATTTTCAAAGCATCTTTTTACTTGGAAGAATACATTGTCTTGGTATTATCTGGTATCTCCCTAGTGAAAAGGCAGACAGCAGTAAAAGGTAAAAAGGTAAGACTTCCACAACTCAGGGTGACGCTTTCAAATTCTGTAGGTGCATATGTGTGGTTGGCATCTTTTTTTGGTGATATGCACAGCACCAACCTATTCAAGCTATAATATCTTGCCCTCTTTCTTTATAGCAAAGATTAAAAGCACCTAAAAGCAAGAGATTTAATGTGTAGGACTCAGATGTGAGTCCAGATGGGAACTGAACACTGCCTTAAGAGGATTGACAAAAGGAGAATGGAGTCCTCTTCCCTGACATTTTACAGACCTTCATTTTATCCTCCATCTGCAGACTGAAGGGATTTAGTTTATTTTGTCCTTCCTGACATGGAAAATACACTGTACCTGTGACCATTTTTCTACTTTTCTCTGAATTCAGGTGTTGCTCTTGTATCTTCCTGAAGGTGAGAGAAGCAGCAGCAATGGCCAAATTAAAAACTCTCTTCATGCCACAGCCATCCCATGCACCCGATCTCACTGATACACAACATGATACCATAGAAAGCTTAGATCCATTGCTGCAGCCCCTTCTTCAGTGCTGTCCAGGTTTTGTGAGTAGCCATCATGAGCAAAGTCAGGTGTAATATATCCTCTTTATCTGAAGTAGTAAGCACGTGGTTTGTTATGATCAGGTCCTCTTCTGGGAAGAAAAAGGACTAGCAAGCGGGAGATGGAGAAATGAGTTTGCAAACTGATATGCAGTTGAACAGAATGAATGTAAAGAACATTACATGAAATCAAAACCAGGTGGTAGTGTCTCACCTCCATTTTGAACAGGTAAAAATTACTCTAAGTGAGGGGAAGTGATGAGAAGAATGTGTCTGGAACTCCAGAAGAGGAATCATGGGCCATAGGTTTTGGGTTGGGCCCATTTCTGTAAAAATGCACTGACAAGGCTGCTATAGCTCTTAGGATAATTTTTCTGGGTTTTTTTTTTTTTGTTTGTTTGTTTGTTTGTTTGTTTCCCCTGAGATTTCAGGCTTTGTGAAAGAAAGAAAAAAATGTTGTATGGAAGAAGAAAAGGCAGATAAAGTAGTGACAAAGAAGACAGAGGAGACTATACAAACTTTTAGCCTAGAGGCATATCTCATGTCTTCTTGTGACTGTGACACTCTGAAGGGGAGAGCTGTTTGAATTTTCCAGTGATAAGGGTGATTAAGCATGCACTGCATTAGAGATCCTTAGATTCAAAACCAATGGAGCACGTCTAAATTCATTCCCAGAAAACAGCCAGAGAAACGCAGATAGCTGCCTAGCTGACTGCCTAGCATTTTAAATATATTGGCTTTGAAAACAGTGAAACATATCCCATTCATGAACAGGTTTATGCTGTGTGAAAGTCACTAACAGACCACTTTCACAGCCATACCAGCATTTAAAGTAATTTGTGGGAACTTCAGCTGATCAAATAAATTTCAGTTTTCTAACATTTATGGAAAATAATATACTCTCAGTATTTCATACTGATAGAGCAGAGCTAGGATTTCATAAAATTCTCCAGACGAAGCAAATACAGCTATAAAGTTGCTGGGCTGCTTTCTCTGTATTTTAAAGAGGCACATCCTGAAAATGGATGCTCTACCCAAGAATGTAGTTCTAGAAGAAGCATCACATTTTCTGTATATTAAGACTTGAAGTTTCCCTGTTTCCCCTGTTTATCCAAGCATATGCAGAGATTTTTTGCCCTCTTCACACCCAGCACACCATACAAGTTAAGCATTTTTCTTCTTTATAGGATGTGGCATAATTTTCCACTTGCAGCAGAACATACACCAACTCCATGTTAGTCAGGCTGCCAATCACACAATCAGAAAAGAAGCACATCAACTTTTAGGGATGAACTAATGCTTCTGATGTTAGGTTTCTTGAAGTGGAGATCCCTACACAACTCTGTAGCAATCCCAGACTTCTATCTCCAATTCCTTACAGTTTAATAGCCTAATTTTAAGACTGATAGCAATCTAATGGGCAGAAAAGATGTTTTCCTTGTATTCAACACTGGTTGTCCTGCTGAAAATTTATGGGATGAAATGGGCATCTGCACAAGGGATGAAGAAGTCATGAATATATTTCTACATAAAAGTGGAAAGAAAATATTCAATGCCAATACCTACAGTTGTCCAAACGCTGCATGATTTCCCTCCTTTCCTACTTCTATCTCCGGCAAGTTCTTTCTGGACACTTCATTCTGTGATCCCTTATGCCCTCTCTTCATCTATATCTGTGTGTAAGAATAATTGATAAAAAAGGGTAAGAAATGGAAAGAATTGTCTGGATGGAACAGACGCTAAACAGGAATGCCATGAGTAGTTTTATGTTAACCAGTACTGAAGCAGGGAAAGCTACAGCTCTGACAGCTCAAAGCTAAGAAGGGAGACATTTGGAAGTATTCAATAAGTAAAAAATGAGGATCTGAAGAAGCCATATATATAGAGAGAGAAGTATGATGCTATAGGTGCCCTGGAGACAGGGACCATCCATCAACAACTTGCTAACAGGGTAGAGGAACAAGATTTTTTTTACATGCGACCTGTTCCAGACAGAAGGCACTTTGCATTTCTCGTTGTAAAATGTGACTTATTATGTGCTAGTAGAAATAATTTGCACTCAGTCAGAAAGTATCTAAGAACTAGAACTTTACATCCCACTGCTAAAAAAAGACTGGAATCTTTGGTAGGAGACATATCTGAGGCACTGCCAGTAACTGGGGATGAGATATGTCCCTGAGGATCATTTCTGCATTTTTTTAATATAAAACCTTCAAATGCTGGGTACTAAACACTTCTCTCAAATGGGCATCTCTTCAGAGCAGGAAAGTGTTCAACTGATATGGCCAAATACATCAAAACGTGTTTATTATCCTTTAATGAATGGTACAGGTGAAGTGGACCAAGGGAGAAGAAAAGAATTACACAGCAAAATAGGCACTTACTGTACTATGAGCAGCTGTATAGTTAGGGAGCTTATATAAATTATAATGTATTAGATTTCAGACAAGGTCACCAGATTTACACAGCACAAGACTGATGAATTCAGAAGGAAATAAGAAATATTACTGCAGTACAAAAAGAACTTCAATCCAGCCTGTACAGTCCTTCCCTTTGTGTAGTGCTGATTGTGTTGCTAGTTTAGTCAGAGAGTGTCAAAGTAGCAAGTGAGGTGCCACACTGCCATTGAAAGTGCCTCCCTTTTACAATACAAACCTTAACAACAACTGATGCTTTATTTAACAAAACCCCTTTTCTACATTCTTTTTTATCTCCTTGGTTTCTGGTTGCATCATCTTGATTTGATTGTATTACAGCATCTGCTTTCAAACTTGTTTTCTCAATCCATGAAAGGAAAAGCACTAAAATTACACAAATGGAAACTGCAGGTAATTTTTCAAGTAGTTTTTGTGTTTGGCCTGAACAGATATAATAAACACCTCACAAGAAGCAATGGGCTGGACAGAACTTCCTTGTTTCATTCACAAGGCTTCATTTGCAATTATGGGAAAATAAAGAAAGGGCTCTGATCAGTCATTTCCCTTTTTCTTTTTTTTTCAATATATATTAATAATGAAGGTACTAAGTTTCACAGGCTGAAAAATCCAATAACTTAAATAAGATCAACAAAGTAACTAAGATAACTGTGAAAACTGTCCAAAACTCGAGAAAAAAGGACAAGAAAGCAATGGAGAAATGCTATATCTTTTATTATGTTTCTGTGTTTTTAATGGACAGTTCAGAGCTATGACAATCTAACCAAATGGAGTATCTTAAGCAAAGGAGTAGCTGTCAAACCTGCTGTTGGGTTTGTGTGCTCCCAAACTCATTTATGCATGTTGCTTTACAGATTATAATAGATAGCATCAATGTTCACAAACAAAAGACGTAGGTGCCTACTCTTTTTTACAGAAGACCTGTGTGCAAACTGGGAATTTTTCCGATTTTCTGGACAGTTTTATGAGATATCTGAGCTCTCTCCAAGCCTTGAGATCCAAAACGGAATTATTTAGTTATCAGGAATCTCCTCCAGCAGGGAAGCAGCTCAGTCCATGTGTGTTTCATGATCAATAGGCCATGGACAGGAGATGCCATTCCTCTGAATCTCAAAGGCAGCTCTCCCCTTTGCCTTAGCCTGTGAAGCACCCTAGTCAGAGACAGAGCCTTGCACAGAACCAGAGACAAACAGTAATTGCCATTTTCGATACTCTAGGAAGTGACAGAAGGTTGCAGGGCCTGTCAAGCTTCTTTGGTGAGCCAGCAAACACTGTGGTGCTCGACAGCCCTACTTGCTGCTTAAAGCTGAGAGCAAATCCCAAGGTGCTGCAGAGGCTGCCTGGCTCTGCTCTTGAGTGGCACATCCTGTGATGCCAGTGGCACTCAGCGCCAGCTTGGGCTAGGAAATGCTCTGCGCCTCGCCACGGCTTCCCCCAGAGAGCACGTCGTAGAGTCTTGTGTAAATAATGCATTTGGAGATTACTTTTATAACAGGAATCTGTTCTGATCAAACTAAATTTTTGCTTCATGAAACATTAATTCACAGAGGAATTCCATTTTTTCCTCAAAACTTTCAGTCAACATACTGCATATTCGTCAAAGGTGACCTTACAGAAATATTTTGGTACTCTGTTGTAAATGACCTAACCTGCTTCTTCTTGGTCACTTTAATGAAGCTTAATGAGAATATCTCTTCACCTATACCTAGTCACACAAAGCTGTCTATTGGGATATATTATATAACTTATTTTGGTATGCAGCATTTACATGGAAAGGAGGTTCTTGCCTTTTTATCTGCTCTGCTAAATCACAAAACCACTATTAAACTGCAAAAGGTTAATGAAGTCCAGACTTGTCTGTCAGGTTCCAAAGTGGGAAAAATGTCAATTGCTGTTACTTAAAAATGTCATTAGCACATCCATTTAATTATGTATGAGAGGCATGGTTGCCACAGAGACTCTTGTCATGTGAGCAAAGGAAAATTTTTCAGAAGTGAGGCTGGAAGTCTCTGACTTACACCCTGCCCACTCTTGCTGCCCCAGCTCTGTGCATGCACACAAACACACATATGTACATTATGGTCGTTACTGGTGAGTCTGATTAGGAAGATATATGTGAGAAAGTAAAGGAGAAAATATGTTTGGAAAAGGGATGTTCAAACCTTGTGGCTGGAAATGGCAGTTCCTCACAATTTTGTATCCACTCTCAGAAGAGAATGTGGGAACTATGAAATCATGGGACCAAAGAGAAAAATACCTATCTTCTGATCCAGCTAATGTTCTTTCAGATTTATCCACCTCAATACACGTGGGTGGCCAGTACTGTTTCCATGCAAGACTGCTCATTGTGCATGACAGCATTAGGGCTGCAGCTGGCAGTGGCTGTTCTGCCAGGGCTTGAATGTCTTACATTTGCCCTAAGCACGAAGGCTACATTTCGGACTGACATGACATTTTGCCAGCAGATAGGTTTTGATTTTAAAAGTTAGGTTCCTTACCATAGGAAAAGCACTGACTTCAGATAACAGGACAAAACCAGAGAACAGGGTGTTACCTTGCTTTGGAAAGAAATCTACTTATTCAACATTTTTGGGCTTCAGAAGGCTTCAAAGCTTTTTAAAGATAATACTTTGCTATTTTTCAGCTTTTCACTACAGTGCTGTTCTCCTCACTGTACCAAGAGGAATCATAGGATAGAGTTGAAAGGGACCCGTAAGTATCACCAAAATCCAGCTCCTGGCCCTGCACAAGACAGCCCCAAAAGCCACATCATGTGCCTGAGAGCATTGTCCAGACACTTATCAAACTCTGTCAGCCTTGGTGCTGTGACCACTTCCCTGGGGAGCCTGTTCTAATACCCAAACACCCTCTGGGTGAAGACCATTTCTTTTCCTAATTGCCAACCTAAACCTCCCCTGACACAACCTCAGGGCATTCCCATGGTCCTGTCCCTAGTCACCACAGAGAAGAGATCAGTGCCTGCCCCTCCTCTTCTCCTCTTGAGGGAATTGTAAGCTGCAATGAGGTTTCTCCTCAGTCTCTTCATTTCCAGGCTGAACAAGCCAAGTCACCTCATCTGTCCTCATACAGCTTCTCCTCAAGACCCTTCACCATCTTTGTAGTAGTAATTTCTTGAAAAATTTCTAGCAAAACAAGAAGTCCCTCCTGTACTCAAGCAAAATCTGCAGACTTTAAACTGTATCTAAGTTAGAATACAAATATATATGTGAGAAGTCTATAGAAGTCTTTCTTGAAATGCCAGATCCAAATCTGGACTCTGACTTCTGTCCTAGCTCCAGATGGTGTTTCCCAGTATAACTGTGTTTTCAGTTGCTTTTACTTTTCTCAAACTTGAATGAAGCTGAAAACGTAAATCACCTAGCCCATGTGCTATTCAACAGTATCACAATGATGACAGGATTTTTTGGGTTGTGACATCTGTGTAGAATCATGTCTGCTGCTCAGTGCTGTGGTTGCTGTCAGCTCTGTGAGTCACCGTGGTACTGCAGGCAGTGCAGGGGAGCCCCCTCACTGAAGCTGACTTTTGTACTACAGTTTACACACATTCCAAATGTATTTTCTGGAGCTGGCAGCAGGTGCAGCCCTGCTGCAAAGGTTGTCAACCTGCAGCTCTTGTATGGTGCAAGCTTGGAAACAGCCCTGATGCCACTCTGGCCCAACAGCAGTGCTGCTCAGCTGTGCTTGTGCAGAGATGCTGCCCTGCTCTGAGCCTTGCCTGCAGGCACAGCACACCAGCCTGGCTGCAGGGGGGATTTAATACCTCATCACCATCACTCACCAGGGCATCCTCTGCCCCGGGGTAGCTCCTGTCCAGAAGTAGCCCACAAAATGGTGCCACAAGCCCTGTAGGGTTAAGAAAGTTGGTTACAGCTATGGGTTAGGGAGAGTAATGTACACAGAGAGTTATAATTTTTCACTTAAGATTTTTACTTACTAGAATCACTTACAGTAATTTTTTTTTTTACAGACTAAATACTGAAACAGCTCAAAAGGCAGTCTTATAATGGAGAAGGAGGGGCTTTCTTCCAAAGGTTATTTCCTTTTACCCCACTGAAGAATGGTCACAGAAATCTACTATTTCTGTGTCTAATCTGCCTGTTTAGAAAACCTGGGTGACATTAGGGTCAGGCTATTCTTCAGTGACAGCTGGCTTGCATAATCACAGTGTCATGCTACCTGGCTCATTTTCTGTTGGTGGCTGAAAACCCTGGGGAGGGTAATTGGGAGTTGACCCCTGGACCATTTTCATTGTAGCTGAAGAGAGCCATTACAGCTTTGCTATTGAATATACTTGTCTCGTCTCACTGGGTATGCTATGAAAAGTCATATTGGCCTGGGGTTTTTTCTGTTCCAAGTGCTAGCTTTTCCCCTTTTTTGATTATGTTTTTCTATGGACAAATTTAATGGAATGTGATACCACAGCGTAGTATAGCGTCATGTTGTTTTAATGGCCTCTGGCTCCCAGCTCTTCCCACCCAACATCTCTTTATCTTTTATTGGTAAATGAGGCACTCATGAAAAATCAGTATTTTATCCTCTGAAGCAAATTTAATGGTGTGTCTACAAGTGGATTTTGTCCTCAAGCAGAATAATTTAATCTTTGAGGCCCTAGATTTTCATGACTTCAAAAAATTTTTGTCAAAATGGGTTTGTAGTCTGCAAGATCAATACTGGGAGCGGATAAATGTCTTAGGCAAGGTGGGGAAGAGCAGCAGTTGCACGAATACCAGATTTCAGTGGAAAGAACATGGATAATAAGCCCCGGATTCTCTTTCCTCCCCCTCAAGTAATAAAGCATTTTGTACTGCCTAATAGCAAATCTCACACTCTTGCAAAACAAACAACATACCTTGATTCGGTGATGAATAAAATTAATTGTATGCTATTAGTCAAAAGCACTAATTCAGGCTTTTAGTGTTCCCGGGTTTTATTTCTCATCTTCTCTAGAAAAGTTCATTTGAATGGGATTGCACATTAAGGACAGAAATAATGACTTGCGTTATTCTCATTGTTCTGTTTGTTCTCACTTCTTGTATTTTCTGAGAAATCTACATCACACACTAATGACAGCAGCTTCTTTTCAATAAGAAACAGACCTTTTGAGAATTCATAGTTAAAGCATACAAAGGGACAGTGTGTTGAGAGTTCTCTTTCCATCTTCAGTTTTGCTATATTTAACTTCTCAAATCCTTTGTATATCAACGAAGTAGAAGTAAAAAATTACAAAAATAGGCCTTTCACTTTATCAACTCAACTTGTATATGATAACATGCATAGGTTGGGTGTGAGTCCATTTCTTTCTTTCAGTGCTCCTGTTTGGGGAAGAAAATGTTCCTTCTTTGGGTAATAACTATTTTGAGCTCTGGCACAGAACTCAGATTCTTAAGAGATCATTTATATTACAAAGGCTCACTCTGTACTTCCTCAGTGCTTAGAGGCACATTTCAGCTTCCAAACCAAAATCTTTTTATGGTTTTTTAAAACAAATTAGGGGCTTTACTTAGGGTTTTTAAAAAGAAGAAAAAATCATGTATGAAAGACAAATTACTATACTAGTCTTTCTAAAACAGAGAGAAAGTTGTTCCATTCTTCTCTACTTTTCCAACAGTTCTCTGAAATATATTTGACCCTCACGGTGTCTCTGCGAAACGGATTGTATTTCTTAAAACCAAATGGGAAAATGATTCATAACATCCTATTCAAGATGACAACTGGGCTGATGGTCTAGCTAACTACATATCTATTTCCAAATGTACTAAATTTAAATGGATGTAATCACAGTTTTTAGTACATACGTGAGGTTGCATGACAGCCAGACAGATTAGATACATTCTTGTCATAGAAGAGTCTAGTGCATAAAGCAGTGTTTATTCACGCAGCTTAGACCACCCCATTCAGCCTTTTTGCATAGATGTTTGGTTCACTTGCAGGCCAGAAATTGTTTTCAATAAGGCTGATAAAAAATTCTCTCAAAAAATAAGGGTGCAACATGCTAAATATGCTGCCATGTTACGAAAGGCATTTCTATTCTGATGTCTGAAAGCAGCATTTTGATCTTCGGTATTGATTTGGTGAATTTTCAAGTATTCTATTTGACCTTTCATAAAAGATGTATTGCTCTGTTTGAGCTGATATGTTATCAAGGTGGGAAACTGTTTGTCCTTCTTAAATAACCAAAGGAAAGAATGAACCTCCTGTACTGCAGATAAATATAGTTCAATGAGACAAGAATAGTAGGAAGAGAATCTGTTTGGAAGTATTTTAAGACATCCTTTCTTTTCCATTATTAGTGCTTGATTCCTGTCATTTTACTTGACTTAAATAATTAATTTACATCCAGTTTGGTGCTTTGAGTCATGTTTATAAAGTTCAGTCTTCACATTGTTACGTGCTTTCAGTTTTTGAGAAAGGCACTTGGCTCTGTCAGTGAGTACCCTGTCCTGGATGAGCTGTGTGAGAAATGTTTGCCATGGGCAGCTGCCCCTAACAGAGCAAGTCCAGCTGCTCTGCAAGATCTGACTGCAGGTAGAAGAAGGACAAAGTAAGAACAGAACAAGAAAAGGAGAATAAACCACCCAGAAGCTATTACTTATTATCCTGGGGAAAGGTGCTTAGGGAGGAAGCTGAGATGCTACAGGAGCCTTTTCAGGAGAATCAGATCAATAGGACTGATGGATAACTTGTCTCCAAATTATATTTAGGGAAAGAGAAATTATAGAGATGAATTTAGCAAAAAAAAAATTTTGAGCAAATTTAGCCATTCTAATTAAGCTCAACAATAATTTCACAGGTTTGATTTTGCCGCCCAGTATTCTGGTTAATGGTTTCTTACTCCTTCCAAGAGGCTCAGCATGACAGAATCTTTGTGTGGACCTGGATGGCCCAAGCAAGTGAAATTTCAATAGTTTTGTATTTGTGCATGGAAATACAGAATCATTTTACCAACCAGGAGACAGCTACTAGTAGAAATATCCAGATGTTATGCAACAAATTTAAAACACTGACTATATTTTCTCTTGCATTGACATACACCTGTAGTCATTTCTCAGGAGTGTTTTAAATAATATAAAAACCTGTGTGTTCTTCTGGGAAAACCTTCCCTACTGTTTCAATTTTCTACACCTATTGTCTACATAGCTTCTACCTACTGTTCTCGTGCATCTAAAAGTGTGCAAGCCAGGTAGCTACTGGGGCAAACCAGCACAGGAGAGACACCAGCAGATCCCAGTAGAAAAGGCTCTGCACTTCCAGCTGAACCAGGCTTAAAGAGGTGTGAGTTATGTTTCTAATTTTATTACTTTATTGACTTCCACTTGGGAGCTGTCAGTCAGAGACATACTGCCTAAAAGGCAGCAGAGGCTTCATGTTGATCTGAGAACGCGTTCAAAGCATCTGCCCATAGAGATGGAAAACTGAAACACTGTCAGGTAAAGAAATGTACTGCTGGTATGCACAAGGCATTGTAAAACCTGTGAAACATTAGAAATTTGTTACTGGTTCAACCCCAGCTTGCAACCAAGTACCATGCTGCCACACATTCACTTTTCCCCGGTGGGATGGGGAGAGAATCATGGAATCATAGAATGTTAAGGGATTGGAATGGACCTTAAGGATCACCTAGTCCCAAATCCTTGCTGAGGTCAGGGACACCACTAAATAGACCAGGTTGCTCAAGGTCCTATCCAACCTGGCTTTGAACATTGCCAGGGTTGGGGCATCCACACCTCCGGACAACCTGTTCCAGTATCTCTCCATCCTCACAGTAAAAAATTTCTTCCTAATATCCAACTGGAATTTGATGTGTAAAAGTGGGAAAACTCATGGTTGATACAAAGGTGCTATATGAGTTGAAATAAAGTAAAAATAATAATAAAGAGAAAATAATAACAAAAATAAAAATGAAAAAGAGAAAGGGAGAGAGAGAGAGAGAGGAGTAAAACCCAAGAAAGACCAGTGATGCACAATACAATTGCTTCACCAGCTGCTGACTGATATCCAGCCTGTTCCCAAGCAGCAATCTGCAGCTCCCAGTCAACTCCCCCAGTTTACACACTGAGCATGACTTCCTATGGTATGGAGCACCCCTTTGGCCTGTTCAGGTTGGATTTCCTGGCTGTACTCCCTCCCAGATTCTTGTGCACCTGCTCACTGGCAGAGCACGGGAAACTTAAAAGTCCTTGGCTACTGAGCAACAACTAAAATATCAGTGCATTGTCAACCTTATTCTCTTACTGAATACAAAACACAGCACTGCACAAACTGCTAAAAAGAAAATGGACTCTATCCTAGTGAAAACCAGGACAGTGGGAAACACAAGTAGAGTCATCTTTGTGTGAGAGATGGATGCAGCTGTAAATGTGTCACTGCTGCACCATCTGCACATCATTCATAACTGCTTAACTTGGGAGAAATTTGGAAATAAAACTCTTCATACAAATAATAAATAAAAAGCCTTTCATTTTATGTTACTTCTCTCATTGCTTGGGTCTTCCAAAGTTCTGCTAATATTACATTCCAGGGGCAAAAGGTATTCTATGGGGGTTTTCTCTTCTGATGCAGCAATTTTCATGTGAAGTAAATGCTCCCATTTTTTGTAAGGATTTTGATATATGAGGGGTTTTCTTCCAGTGTTTATTTACAGGTAGCTTGACTCACTTATGTCTCAGTTTTGGATCATTTTATGAAATTAATTAAATTTAAAAGGTCATCTGAATCACAAGGCTGTAATCTAGAATTTGAGAGTGCAAATTCTAAAAATGTTTTAAAAATATGTTTGGTGGTTTTGTTTTTGGGATTTTTTTTTTTTGGTTGCTTGCTTGCACACTTGGCTTTGTTTTTTTCAGCACAGATGTAGTGCAGATGGATGCTTTGCAAATGTCTCTATGGTATTTGGGAAGGTAACTAAACACTGGCCAATGCAAATCCATTTTTTAAGATTACAGAGCATATGATGCTGTTTAGCTCACAGTACATAGCTGTTAACTGCGGAAGCATATTTCAAAAGGAAAAGGAAAACACTACGGGGGAAAAAAATATTTTCCTGTAGCAGGTGTGCTCCAAACACAGTGGGTGTTACTGTAAAATACCTGGATCTCATCTGAGTATTGATATCAGGCCAAGAGGAGTATTTGGGACCATGATCTAAAGCAACATGACACTTCACACTATTTCTCAAAGACTAGTGCTTATTTATTTTCTTTGAAACGCACCAACATCTACTTTGTTCTGCTGTTTGGATGGTCCATCTGGGATTCCAACTCATGCACTTGTAACACAAAAAATGTAACTGCACACCTGTGCAGCAAGTGAACAAAAACTCTTCTGCACCATCTACACAAATCAAACATAGCATATCCTATCTCAAGTTAGAAACATCCTTGAAACATCAAGGTCAGTAGCAATTGCTTTGTGCTTCACGTAGGATCAGTGGAGAGGAACAATCATTGCAGGAGGTCACTCTGGTCTTCACATCTGAATGCTCTGCAAAAATACTTGTCTCTCTTGCTTGCCAGGCTCTCCATTGCCAGTAACTTAGATACTGCTTCCAAGAGATGTTGCTTAAAGCATTTGGAGGCAAACCTGATTACAAAACCCGAGGCATTGCTATGAGTGGGAACACCAGTAAAAGTTTGCTGAAATATTCATTATATTTTCTGTGGCTGAAGCCTGATGTTGATGTTTATTTCTAAATAAGAGGAAAAGATTGAAATGACTACCCCTGTATTTCCAGTAGGTGTTGTTCTCGTCTCTCAAAAAGTCCTTTCACACTGTTCTGTTTCTGAAGTCACTGGAAATGATCATTTGGAGTACTTCAGTAGAGGAAAGAGAAGAATAAGGTGCTAGCTGTAACACATTTAAATGTAGATATACTAGATACCTGCGTCCCTCAAAAGAGGGAATATATAATTCCCTCAATTATAGCTGTATGAGAACACACAGGACACATCTGTTTCTCTTTACATCACTTTTATACTACAGATCATTTGATTAAGTGAGATTTTGTGTAAAGACCTGTTCTTGAATGATTAAGAGGAAGGTATTTATGGTTTCTTTGGTACATTGAACTACTTGCTGTGTGCTTTTCACGGCGCACATGGCAGGGGGCTGCTGAATCTCACAAAGTGACAGAGGTGAAGCTGTCACATCTCCACGCAGCCAGTAACAGGGCTGAGCACATATTCCCAGTAGGCACACACAGAGCACAAGTACACATTGCACATATGCATATATACACAGCCACAGAGAGAACAGACAGAATTGTGGCTGTGCTCCGCACATGAGGCTCTGCCCAGCCCTGTGTGCTGGGGCAGGGGTAAGAGACAGGAACTGCAGCAAAGGTGGCTGAAGAAAGAGTTTCAAGGATTGGAGTGCGAGCTGTGGTGAGTCTTCAAGGCTGATAGCCCATCTTTATCTGTGTTGTCATCCACTTTCTTTAAATAACCAGCCACTGATCTTTTAGCTTCCATTTTTCCAGTCATCACTGTGACAGGAATTTCAATATATGATAAGTTGCATGCACCGCATTAAGCAGAACTGATAAATTAATGAAAAAATTGTTTGGGAGACTGTTGACTGAACAAGAATCTGATTAGCCTATACCTGCCCTCTTATTATTCATTGCTTATATATGATCCAACAACTAAAAATGTGGGGTAGATAACTATTTTAAGAAAGCAAACTTCAGGCTTTTAATCATGATTACTAGCAGCAAGAAATTATTCTATCATTCAACTTCTGTTGAAGCAGAAGTAATTTGTTTTTTAACAACAGTTTTCTGTAACAATACCTACTGCTGCAGGTGCTGAAGCTCTGCCCACATCAGAAGTGTTATCTTTTCCTTCAGTTCTGGGGTATGAGAAAAGGAAATCTGCTTTCCATCATTGCCAGATGAAATACTTGCAGTCATAACTGCAGTGATAAGGCAACATGAAGTGACTTTTTAAGTGACTAATGACAAAGCAGAAGTGCTTTGATTAAATCCAGCTTTGATTAAGCACTTGAATAGTTGCTATGATCAATTTATGAATAATCCAGGGATCAAAGAGAATCATGAATATGCTTGGTCTAACCCTTCCAAGTTACAAATATATTAGTACAAAGCAGGATCAGGAACAATTTGTGAAAAGAGAAGTGTTAAATCTGTCAGTTAACTGGTCATACTGAGTAACATGACCAGCTCTGATAGCAGAGAAGAGACAGAGCACTTTCAAAATAAAAAAATACTTTCTTTTTTTTTTCTGGCAGGATCCAAGAGAAATCTGAGAGAGCTGCATTAAACAGCAGAGTTGAAACAACCCCATGAAGAATATATCATTAGTGCTGCAACACTGGCAGCCTAAGAAATTACTGAGCAGAGGTCACAAGGATTCAGCTCCAGGGCAGAGCTGCCAGGGAAATCTTCCTGAGCAGACCCATGGTGGCTTTGAAAGGTCTTGTGTCTGCCTCTGAGCCTGGGGGAGCACAACTTGAGGCTTTTGAAGCTTTCCTTGGGTTCACCCGGGCTTCATTCATCCTTTCTGCCCCCTGCTCTTCCTCCAGTAATAGCTGTATTTCAGGAGTAATGACTAACCATGAAACTGATATGTAATATGAATTTCCTTCCATAAAACTCCCAGACATATCCATTGCTGTGTTACAGTACAGGACATCCAATGCAGAAAATCATGGACAGAGCAGAGACAAAGGAGGGCAGACAAAGGCAGAAGAATTGAGGAATTTCTAACTTCAGAGTTAATTTTCAAATGGCTCAGTGCATCTGAACTACCCACAAACAACATGGTAATTTTTTTTTTTTGTAAAATACTCCATTCTTACTCTAAATGGAAACATAAAACCAACTAAAGAATGAAAAAAGCAGCACCAACAATAATCACCAGATCATCCCCAAAAAAATAGCAACAATCTCAGCTCAAATCCTCTCTGAAGCAACTTTTACCCCAGAAAGGGAGGAGAGCCAGAGACATCACAAAGGCCATTAGGACATAGTTTCTGGCATATGCAAGCATGCAAATAACAGCTCATGAGGTCTGAAATTGCCAGCAGGTATCTCTGGATGATATCAGACACGATTGAATGCATAATACTTCCGGATGAAAGCATATAACTACAGAATATGTTCCAAGATAGATCCCTGGCAGGACTTTGAAATTACTTACCACTAGAAATGTTGTAAGTATTTAGTTGCTGAAACAAAAGCCTCAGCTCAGATGTCTAAAATGCTTTTGGGAAGTGCAACCCTATGAGGTTAGGAAGCAAAAGTAAATCACTGGTCAGCAGATATAAACAGGTCGCTTTGGACTGTGCCAGGACAATTTTACTGCTCCATTGCAAACCTGGGAAGAGCTCTTGTTTTTATTGTAGCTTTTGCCTTTTCAAGCTCTAGGTTCAGAGTTTGCAGTCATAGTTTTGTCAGAGCCAAAAAGCCTTCTGGATAAGATATATAGGCATAGTTCCGGCTTCCAGACATTGTGAAATTCAGTTTCTGGTTTATTGCTATAAAATTTTTTGAGTTTCTGAACAGTTACTTAGTCACACCTTCTAACCAAGGCTAATTGTACCCTGACAAAGTTCTTCATTAAAGGGGAGGATAAATGGTTCCTTAGCCTCCTGTTCATCTCCACAGATACAGCCAACCTGCTTTTCACTAGGCTCTTTACAGACTTCCACTGAAGTTTTGGCTACTATTGTACCTCTTCTCCCAGTGAAATCTGCCCTGCACTTGGGCCATGTATTTACAGTTGTATTTTGCTTACTGGTAGTCCTTTCCCCTCAGTGAAAATGTGTGACACTGCTGAATGTGAAGTATTACGGTTTTTTTACTGCGTTTTGCCATCCTTGATAAAAGTAGAATGCAGGAGGTAGTAGAATACATGTATTTATTCCTTCAAGGTTAAAAAAAAAAAGGATTGCTTCGATTCACGAGTATGTTGAAAACTTAGAGGAGTGTGAAATGGTGTGGTTAAGAGCCTGCATATGTTTCTTGATGTGGCATCCCAGCCCCTACAGGATGCAGTGCAGTGTG
The DNA here is from genome assembly GCA_013397155.1 of Irena cyanogastra. NCBI lineage: Eukaryota > Metazoa > Chordata > Aves > Passeriformes > Irenidae > Irena > Irena cyanogastra. Next base: position 1,432,454 of record VWZV01005697.1, on the reverse strand, counting down.
GGGAGCTCCACTCCTTCTGCGGGAAAAGCTCTCGGAAGGAGGGTCTAAGAATTGCCCCAGAGTTACATTTCTGCACCAACATTTCCACCATATTGTGGTGGTGCTGCAGCTCCTCTCTTGCCCCTCTCATTCACATCGTTCTGGTAGCTGTAGTCCTGCCTGCAAACACAACCTGGCCTGCAGAAGAAAGGAACTCAATGATACAGGGACATGGTGCAGCGTGGGATTGTAGGGCTTGTTGGCTTTACATCAGTAAAAGAATCATAGCCTTTGCTCGTGATTCAAAACCTGAGAGTAGTTACAAACTGGTTTTCTAGTCAGAAAACTAGAAGGAAAAAGGAAACAGAAAATACCTCCCAGGCTGCAGTAGCATGATATTTTTTCCAGATACGTTTTTTGGTATACTGGGACCTCAGAAGTCCCTCACAATTAAAAAGCTTGATCTGTGTGTGAGGTTTCATCTCCCTTCCTTTGCTTGCTCTGGGACCTTCCATACCATTCAGCTTTAAAACTGTGCCTTCTTCTTCCCTTCCTAATTAACCCCCTGCATGAGCATCAAGTGGAGCCTGAGGAACATGGGAACACAGCTATTTTTGTGTTCGTAAATACGTAGGGAAGGCAGAATTAAAACATGCTGACATATGCACATCACAGCAACTGCTCTCTCTGCATGATCTCAAGATTTCTGATAGCAATTTTTGACCTTCAAAGATTTAGGCATTTTTATCAGGTTAAAACTTTTCCTCACCCAGTGAAGAATTTGCAGTAGGAGAGGTTTATTGGAGTGCTGACACGCCTTCTGTGAGTTGCTTATGTGGTGTGTCAGGCCAGCTCTAATCAGTTATCCATGTTTACTATTACATGACTTTCACCTTCTATCTCTGTTTGAAGACAGAAATTTTGGAAATACATCTGCTTTGGTCAATTAAAAAGTTGGTTTGTATGACATGACGTTAGAAAGATACCTGAAAATGAGATGCAGTATAGTAACTTTTAACAGGAGTCACAACCACTGTCAGAAGCTCTGAACAGGATGTATTTCAGCCTCTGTGCCAGTTGCTCTTGCAGCTCTTTGGTGACACTGTACCACCTACAGTTTCCAATTTGAAAGGTTATTTCTGCAGTTACATACTTGTATCAAACAATAAATAGCAACTCCTTCTTCAGAGCAAAACTCAAATGAGTCTTGGTTCACCAACAGAATCTCCTTCCTTTTAAAATTTACAGCAAATTTCACTTGATTTTTGCCTCTTCCCTTCTGCTTATATAACCAGGATGATAACGTGATTGCAGATGGTTTTTGACATCTGCTGATCAAGCCTCATTTTGCTTCTCTGCCTCTGTTCTGCAATATTTTGGTCAGTGTAACCAACCAACTAAATTGTAAAACAGGAGGGAGGGCTATGCAGGAAAAGAACAGAGCCACAGAAACTTTGGCTTAGCAGTGCTCACAGTAAAAAGCCTTAATACCAAATATAAATGAACGTCATGAGATTAAATTACATTATCTTTTGCTGAGGTATTTTTGGAGATATTTCCTTACTGATCATATTTTACTTACATTCTGAGGATGCTGATGTCTGAAACTAGATAAATATCTTATCCAATCAATTTTTCTTTCTAATTAATCTACATAAACAAGCTGAAGTCAAAGCAGTCTCTAGTTGCTCCTGACTGTGCAATCCTGCCACACTGGTCTTACCTTCAGTTCTAGCATCCACTGTGCTACAGCTGTGTGAGAAGAGATGAATTTTTGAAAAAGTGAGATTGGAAATTAAATTTAAAATTTTTATAAATCCAGTTTGAATATAAATCTAAGCTTGCAGAAAACATATTTCTGCAACAAATGAACAAAAAAAAAAGATCAGAAATGCATTACATTTGGAAAGAAAATGGAAACTATTGATCCGCTAATAATATTTTTGCCTTAGGAATGCTTTGAGCATGGAGTGCAATTACATACCTAGTATTTCAGTTCAGTACCATCTTCTTTCACTAATGTGAATGCATCTAAATGAAATGATAGAGCAACAGTAACAAATACACTGTTTGTATTTCGCAGCGTCTGAGTGTTTTATTTGCTATCGACACAGCAACTCTGAGTAAGTCAAACCATGACTTAGTGTGTGGCAACTTAAATGAAAGATAGTAACAGCCAAAATAAAGACATCCAAAACCCACTGTGAAGTGCATACCCATAGCAGCATGGCTCCTATGTTTTATACCTAGGCCGTTCTGTCTATTTTGCTGAAATGGACTGACGTTCCTTGCTAATGTGGGAGCTAGCAACATGTGAAACACTTGTTTCATCTGATAAAATATAAAACAAAATATGTGAGCTAGTTTTGTAAATATTTACAAAATAAAAACAAAAAGACACCATAAGAAAGTCCTGACTGCCTAACAGATTACTTGAAAGATGGAGACATCTGTAACATGCAATACCTTCTGTGGTCAGAGGTTTGAATATATGCAGTTAGAATGATATCAGCTTCACTTTCAAGAAGGAAAGTGGAGATAGATTCAGATGTATCTAAACTGGCCTAATTGACAGAAATGTAGTTGATTCATTGCTACCTTGCACTTTTTCCTTATGTAGTTCTCTACCCTTTATATGAGGTAACCATTGAGACTCAGCATTTTCAGTGTGCTGGGCCTCGTATCATCCAATGACACACCTCATGTCAGAAAAATAACGTCAGAAAAAAAACATTGCCTTTATATAGGACAGCCCTCCAGGCTCCACACTATCAACTTAATTTAGTTTACAGAACTATGGTGTGTTAGCTCAGCTCTAGTCACTGACTGCATCTAAGCTCTCTCTTAACTTCCAGCAAGCTCGAGGTAGCATGTACAAGATCCAACCATTTTGTGGGGAAAAGAGTTGCTCTGTGTTCAGCACACAAAGAAAGTTCCTCATGTACTAACATGAACATTTGAAAGACTATATGTAGTAAAAGTTTCAAAACTTGTATCCACAAGGAATATTTCCAACATTCCTGGAAATGCCTGCCAAATTCATTCAAGTCCCATAAAAGTGCTGGGTAATGAAGGATCAGTCTGCCTGCTCTGTCTCATCAGGTGTCTAAGGTGACTTTGCTAGGCTCTATCAGGTATTGGTGGCAGTCTTTTGTATGATGTCAACCCTCTGCTCGTTGGAGCACCCATCAGGACACAGAGACCTTCAGTTCTTAGACAGTCACAATGTGGAGACAAAAGCAGTGGGTTTATGGAATTCTTGTTGCATCTTGAATGTTTAGAAGTGGCAGATCCATAGAGGTGAAACAGAAAGAAATTTCTTTCTGGGTTAGGCCAGGAGGATGATAGAGTTCTAGTCTCTTCTGCCTAGATTCTTTCTACTTTCAGTTTGGGGGGATTCTATCATTTTTAATGGTAAGTACACTCTATTATATTTTATTCTATTCATTTACAAAAAGTGCATCATTTGGTATAACTACTGCAATCATAGGCAGTTTCTCTTTTCTCAGCTGCTCCCTATGGAAGAACTTTTGCCTGTATACTCTTTTGTTTCATAGCACTTGTCCTTCAAATATGCCTTTATCTAAGTTCACTGATCTAGGACTGGAGCCTTTGTTAAAGTTCACATCCCTCCTAGATAGTTACTAGATAAAATGTACAGGACAGTTACAACTATAGAAATGCTGCCACTCAAAATATTACCATGTTTGATATGCACTACTATCTACCAGACAGGCAAGTACTAGCCACTGTCACTCTCTAAAGGATGGTGAATATGAATAACAAGGACCTGAACTGGCCCTTGCACAGGCATTTGGACTGGTTCTTTCCAGTTGTCTACAGGAGCATCAGGGGCAACCCAGGAGTTACAGCAATGTTGGCATTTCAGCTCTGCTTCCATCTGATCCCAGGAGGTTACTATTTTTTCAAAGTGGTGCTGAGCAACAGCCTCAGTGGCTCCATTACTGAAATGAAACAGATTATCTTCATCTCACATACTTATGCATGAAAGTTTGCTCCAGTCTCGTATGTACAGTACTTTGCTAGGTAATTTCTAATTCAGTGCCCACAGCTTGCAGATATCTCATTACATCAGCAATAATTGCTGTTAAATCTCTATTATTTTAATTCTGTTTTGACTGGCAATGATTGAATCATATTCCTTTAGATTAGTTAATGAAATGCTGAAGCTAACCTATAATAAGTTACTAGAGAGACTTTCAGAGGACTTTAAAAGTCATAGTGGGTCTGGCTTCAGGGATGATTACATGGTGGAAGAAGGAGCTGTAAAGGACAGCTGCCATACTGAGGAAGATCAGTAGGGTTGGTAAAAGGCAGTGAAACCAAGTTTCAGACTGAATCATTCAGGCTGTGAAATAAGCAGTAGACACTGTGACAGAAACCAAGAGCTCTCTTTGCCAAAGCACATATAAAGACACTGTCTGAGTTTTAGCCCAAGAACAAGTTTTAACTGATACCAGCTGCAGAGGGGCAGGTGAGGGGCTGTTAAAAGACTTCCTGCTTTTCATGGCAGAGGGGATGTCTACAGGCTGACATATCTCTTCATAGAATATGGGGGAGCTGTACTGTACTGAAAGGATGAAGACACTGTAGGCTGTACATGATTTACACCTCCTCAGACTTTTAACGTGCACCACAAGCCGCCTGGTCAAATAACATTCCACCATATTAAAGTTTTGAGCATATTAATGTTGGGATGTTCCTGAGTCCTTTTATATAGGAGGCACAATTCATAAAAAAAACATGCAGCAGATTAAAAAATAGGATAAAAACTATGATTCTGTTTTTAGAGACATCAGAAATGTAGTGAGCACTGCTGTCCTAGAGAAAGGGTATACAAGTATGTCTGCATAACAGAAGATGTAGTTACCAGGGGTCACTGAGTTTATTAAGCCTGCACCCCTACAGAGTAGCAAAACTGCAGTTTAAAGTAGCTCTTGTGCAAAATAAATCTATTTCAAATTGAGGAAGACACCTATCTTCTCCCACTTGAGTCTTATTATTTTTAGCCAACCTTGGTTGTCATTAGTCACATAAGAAATTAATCTATAAAAGTTGCTAAATCTGCATTTGATATGGATTGTATCTATAAAAGGCTCAAGAAGAAATACATTTTATTCCCTCATGCTGTATTTGTCACCCCACCAATTTGGAGATTGCTCTAATGGGATTTGGGTATAGATTTGAAATGGAAGACAAGTGGAAGGTGTTTGTGTTTTATTTCTAGAAATATGGCACCTTCCTGTTTGTTTTCACATGTCCAGAGAGGCAATAAATAAGATAGATTCTCTCATCTGTATTTTTCTGTCCCTTGCTCCAGGCTGAGTGCTGCTATCAGACCTTCATGCCACAACCTCTTCCCTTGGCTGTCCTAGCTAATCTGGGAAACAGGGGCTGATTTAGTGCCCAGACTGTCAAATGCAGAGCAGACCAAAGGTGAATGTGTTAACCTGTGATTCTCCTTGAAGTACACTGCCAACTACCAAGCAGTCCCGGTCCTCCCCCTGTCACAGCTGCCACTGCTGGAAAACAAACTGAGATTCTAGTGCAATTCTCCCATTTGTACAGAAAGCTGATCTGCTGGGGAGTGTGTAATTTTGCATATCTGACGCACAGCCTTGTAGGAGGTGGCTTTGAAGTAATTTTTTGACAGTTACTCTTTTTTATCAGTCTTTGTTTCTAAGTTGAAATAGTAATCAAAGAAATAAAGTAGCAAAACTAAAAGACAAAGACTGTTATTCAGGCTTTTTCAAGTACTCATATGTTAGTTTAAATGTTTTAAATTGTTTGAACAGGTAGACCTTGATATGCATAAACAAAACTCCTTTAGTATCTGAATTGCTTTGTTGCCATCAAGTGGTTTAAGGAGGCATTTCACAGCATCATGATTTGAAAAATCAAAAGTACTGAACTTACACCAAGTCAACCAAAATTAAGAAAAATGGATTCAAAATGCAAACAAACTTGTGTAGTAGCTCTTCTTTGGAATAATGCTGAGTGATTTTGATGATAGTGAACATCTTGCACTCCAGTCATAATGATTAGAAATAACTGCTATTGTAAGAGAAAATGCCATTTCTTTATTATAACTTTCACTTTCTTGGCCAAGCATAAGACTTGAGGGTATTTCTTGCCAAGAACATGAGCCAGCAATGTGCACTCCCAGCCCAGAAAGCCAATTGCACCCCGGGCTGGGGCAAAAGCAGCAAGGCCAGCAGGGTGAGGAAGGGGATTCCTCGCCTCTATTCCACTGTCATGGGGCTCCCCTTGAAGTGCTGGGCCCAGCTCTTGGGTCCCCAACATAAGAGGGATGTGAACCTGCTGGAGCAGGTCCAGACGAGGCCACCAAGGTCATGAGAGGGCTGCAGCATCTGTCCTGTGAAAATGGGCTGAGCTGGGGTTGTTCAGTCTGCAGAAGAGAAGGCTCTGAGGAGATCTTTTAGGAGCCTTCCAGTACCTCAAGGGTACCTAAAATAAAGCTGGATATGGACTTTTCACAGGAATGTGTAGTGACAGGACAAAGAGCAACGGCTTTAAACTAAGCAAGAATAGGTTTGGATTAGATATTAGGAAGAAATATTTCACTGTGAGGATGGTGAAGCACTGGTACAGGTTGCTCAGAGAAGTTGTGGGTGTGCCTGGAAGTGTTCAAGTCAGACTGGGTAGGGCTTTGAGCAACGTGTTTCTGCCCAGGGCAGGGGGTTGGAACAAGATGAGCTTTCCATTCTGTGTTTCCATTCTAGGATTCTGTGATATTTGCAGGCAAACATTGTGGACAGATGTTATCCAGCACCATAACTAAGGCAAAGATTTTTCTGAATTATCACAATGTTTTGCTCAGCATCTGAATTCTGTTAAGCCAGTGCTTATGCTGTTTAGGTTTTTGATGAGTTTTTGGGATTTTATCTGCTTGGGTAGATCAAGGGTTACTTGTTCCTTACAATTAATCTTAGCCTTTTTTCAGTCTCCTGTCACTCTCATTTTGTTGACAAGCAATGCTTCTTAAATTGCCATATCCTCAGCTTTTGTTTCTATTTTCTTACAAAATTTTAAGCACAGAAGAACTTTACTAACTATAGAGGTTATAAGATTCATATCCTCAAATTGTAAAAGCCCTTGTGAGAAGCAACAGAAGGGCCTTTCTACTTGTCAGTTTTTTTGATTGTTTTCCAGCTCATCAGTGAAATTTCTGGTGTAGTATATTAATACCATTCAATGGTAAGGCACCTCTTTCATTATTTACACATTTTTCCCCAAATGCATCACAATGACAACTTCTGGGATTTTGCTGCACATGGAACTGAGAGCAGTCAAACTTACAAGACATGAGACTTAGGGGAAAAAATAAAGACATTCTTAGTATAATCCAGATTTAGACTTTATGTAAGCACCACACAGACTCAACTTTAAAGAACCTATTTATATGTAGTCTGACAAAGGATGATGCAAAGAAAGCTGAAGGAAAATTATGTGCCTCTGATTCTTATGAAGTTATTTTCCTTGTGATACAAAAAGAGCCAAAGATCATTTTAAGGGGCATTGGTTGAAGGCTGGATAACTAATTCACATGGTAATATTTTATTTCATTTCATATTCAGCCATTTTTATGCTCATGAATTGAGAACTAATAGGTTCAATATGCAAAAAAAAAAGATCCTTTGAAAATTAACTGCATTGTTTTGTAGAGTTTATGAAAACAGCTATTTGTGAGTATTTTATATATAATCTGTGCAGTTTCTTTTGAAGAAGAGAAGCGTGTTTGTAGTTTTAGTTTGTGATATCTGGCAGCTTGACTAGATTTGATTCTTAGAATAAGATTTTCAACATATGGAAGCCAATTTACAAGGCCTATTGACGTCCCAAGAACAGTTACTAATAATTGCCTGAAATGTTTTTAGGTTTTTTCCTGCAGGCAGCTCCCAAAGTCATGCTGGCAAATAAAATGAAGACGTCCAGATGGAGGTGTAGCTCATTTACTTCTATATTTAAGGATATTTTAGAAAAACTATTTTACAGAATCACAGAATCATAGAAATAGCTGAGTTGGAAGAGACCTGTCAGGATCATCAAGTCCAACTCCTGGCCCTGCACAGCTCCTTCCCCAAGAGCCCCACCATGTGCCCAACAGCATTTTTCAAACGTTCCTTGAAATCTGGTTGCTGTGCTGTGACCACTTCTCTGGAAAGCCCATTCCAGTGTCCAGCTCTGGGTGAAGAACCTTTTTCTAATATCCAAACTAAACCTCCCCTGACACCACTTACTGGCCTCCTAAGTAAGTTTTTTCCAGTGATCACCACCCTTGGGCCCAGCCATTCAGCCAGTTTTCCATCCACCTCACTGTCTGCGTATTCAACCCTTAACTGGGTTCTTTATGATGATGATTTTATGGGAGGCAGTGCCAAAGGTCTTCCTGAAGTCTAGGGAGACAATATCAGATGCTGTCTCCTCATTTACCAGGCCAGTGATTTCACTGTGAAAGTTTATCAGATTACTGAAACATGACTTCTCCTTTTCATTGAAGATTAAAAACTTACTTTGAAACCAGATATAACACCAGAGGCTTGCTGGTATGAGGCTGTTTTGTAGTATTTCTCAAGAATTCAAAAAATAAATAAATAAGAAGGTATTACCCAGACACAGGCCAGTTTTTTGTTTCCCAGGAGAGATCATAGTCATTTATGTTAAGTAAGAAAAACCCCAAACTTCGCTTCTTTCAAGACAGTAATGACTCTAGAACATGGAGCCCAATGGAAAGCCAAGCCTTTACTCCAGTGCTACAATCACTCTGTCAGAATTAGGCATGAATTCTCCTAAAAGCTAGCCAGTTGCATAATTCTAGTTATTTCCATGTGTATAGTGAAAAAAAAGAAAAAGCTCCACCTGAAATACAAAGCATGACTGAGAATGACAGTTAAAGAATTACTGTAAAGAAAAGAGTTGCCATAAGGATGCTGCAAATTATACTGAATAATCAAAAAGAATTCTGCAAGATGAATCAAGCTTGCAATAATTTAAATGTGTTTTACAAAAAAAAAAATGCTTCAGTGATTATTTATACCTGTAGTAAAAACAAATATTAAATATAAATATGATTACCAAATATAGTAATGATTGAGTCATCTTTGAAGTTCTGATGCTGGTAAAACTCTCCGTGAAAGCTGAGGCATATTCTTTTGGCTAAGTTATTAAAACAGGTAGTTTTGTTTCACCCTTTTCTTAATTTTAGAATGTCTTTGTTTGGTTTTAAGACCTAATATATAAATAAAAGTTACAATTTGCAATGCATGATCTCTATCAGGAGAATAAAAGCCTTTTTTGGAGGGGGAAGGCAGGTTTTTCATATTGCAAATATTCTTCCAGACAGATGCACATTTTCTTGAGAGAGATAATCTGATGATCTCTGCTGTTTTTTCTCTTTTAAATACAGTTCAGCTGATGAGTCAGCTCTTCCACAATCTCTATTGCCATCTGTTTTGATTTAGAAATTAGTTTAAATTACAGATATGATTTTGCTCTATTCTTCCTTTTTCCTGCTGTTTTAAAAGTAATGCATTTCTAGGAGGAAAGGAAGAAAGAAAAAACACCATCTGATTAGCAAATGTCAGTCATAGATGTAATCATTTATTACTGTCAGAACAACTTAAGTCTTCTTCCTCATTTTCTTCAGTTGGCCTTAGTGGAGTATTTTACTTTCAGTTTCATAGAGAGCATTTGTTGGGGTTGTTTTGTCATCTCAGCTAGTCAATTGTATAAGAAACGAGAGATAATTGAATGAATATTAAATTTCTAATAAACATCTAACTGACAGGCATTTGTGTGTGGTTAGCTAACCCATGTCTGGGTTAGCTGCCACTGTGAGGTCTCATGGCCGTATTTCAGGCTTCTGAGAGCAGCACTCAGTGGCTGCACATCAGTGGACACAGTGTTCGTGATGGCACCCCTGCCTGTTGCTGTGGCGGAGGGCACAAAAGGGGTCTGAGCTGTCAGTGTTACCTGTTCTATGAAGTTGTTCCAGTCACCAGGCTCCAACAGACCTTTTTTTCTCTGCAACATACACTGGACAGCAGGATAAAACTAAGTCATGTGCCTGCAGTCTCAGACTTTTTGGTATATACTTGGTAAGATCTCCCCAACAGATTTAGAGACTTGAAAGACCACTGCATGTTTTCCTGTTTCCATTCCCACTCGTTTCTTTGCTGATGATTTCTATTAAAGTTATTTGTAATAAGCACATCTGTTTTGTTGAATACTTGAACACTGGAAAATCTCAGAAGTTTCTATTCTTCTAGACAAGTATATAAAACCACAATGATGTTTTTATGATTTAAAATAACTTAGAACTATAAATTCAGGAACAAAAAAAGAAGATGATGTTGCAACACTAATTTTCATGGCCATAGATCTTGTAAGAGTACCGTAAGCTTGTTTGTAGTAATCTTTACTTTGGAAATAGATTAAAGGAAAAAAACAGCAGTATTAACTAAAGATCACCAAACAGATAAAGAACATGTCCACAATGCATAAATGAAAAAAATATTGACTGATAGTTAACAAATTCTTACATATATCACATAATTATTTATGGATGATAAACTGTTCTAAGCATTTAGAACAGTTGGCAGCAGATGAAAAAGAAGCCTGCTGTTGATTCTGGCACAGAACCCTAACATTACTCAGCAACATAGTTATGAGCATTGTAAATACAGCATATGGAAAAACCAACAAACCACTCTTTAGATGCATAAGTGATTAAAATTCTGTGTACTTACTGTATAAGGTCAGCTGTAAACTCTCATTAAACTTGAGTCTTTGACATCTCAGCTGCTTAGTCCTTGCTTTTTTTTTGGAGTATCTCCACTTATTCACCTAGTCAAGAATCTTTTAAAGAGTCCTCTGATTGTGTCCTGGTAGATGAACTACCAATCACCTAATTGTTATGCCCTCTGGCTCAATATCACCTGCCTGGATGTCAGTGGTCCTGTCTAGAACATGAAATGAAGTGAATTCTCAGGAGAGCCACATTCATGGCAGCAAAGGCCATTTACATGGCCATTTCAGTCTGTGTATAGTGTATTTGAGCACTGTTTTAAAATGGAATGTGCTAGAGGTGGTTTTGAATGTAGAAAAGTTATCTTAACATTGGAGATTTTTTTATTTGGCAAATGAAAAGAGATTTCACCCAAACATGATGAAGAATTTCTTTACTGTGTGGGTGACCATTCACTGGATCAGGTTGCCCAGAGAGGCAGTGGAGTCCCCCTCACTGGAGATATCCTAGAGCCACCTGGACACAATCCTGTGCCAAGCTGTGGCAGCTCTCCTTTCCTATCTTTTGTAACACTACCAGCTGCCACAGAGCTTCACCTCCACCCCACTAAAAAGAAGGCAGCACCACTTATTATGGAAGGGTACAAGATGAGGCTAGATCACCATAATGAAAGACTCACAGTAATGAACAACAGCAAAATAGATTATTTATGACATCCTTTTACTCATTAAAAAACTCCAAACCTACCAAAAATAGTAGGAAGTTAATTTAGGGTATGCTTTTCTTTAAGGCAATTGTTTAAATAATAATTAGAGTCCTCATTTAAATAGGATTAGCTGTAACTTTGGTAATGTTCATTACAATTAAATGCTGGTTTAAGTGAATCTAAAATATTTGCAACCCATTGGGGTTGAGAGGCTTTAATATGAATGTAAAGTTTAAATCCAGGACCTATGGATAGTGATCAGATTGAGAAACATGCACGAAAATTGTAGTCCAGTCAGGGAATGAGTGAATTGAATTAATTTTAAGCCTTCTGTCATGGTAGCAGATAAAATGCAGGTTTAGCTCTGATGTAGCTGGGTGGTAGAGAATGGGCTGCTCTGCAGGAGTGGTTTCATGAACCAATTAAATAAGTCAGAGGCACGACTGACCAGCAGCAAGTGGATGGGAAAAGTGACTTGATCCTCTCTAGACTGTGGGAGAGCTGTAGCTCAGGTGTAGAGATAGGGGAAATGCTGTGTCACGGTTTATTTGTCAAATATGCTGCCTCTGGCCATAGGTAATACCATGTGCTTCAGGGAAAGGAAACTTGTAATAGGAATTTTGTAACAGGAAATTTGCACTATGCTGCAAATAAAAATCCTTTCCTGTAGCAAGCCGTCATCATGCAATAGCAAAACTCTGTGATGCTTTTGTGGTTTAAAGCCCAGCTGGAGATGAAACACCACACAACTGCCCACTCAACTCCACCTCTCTTCCCCCAATCCTGGTGGAATGAGGGGGGGAAATAAACGTAAAACTTGTATGTTGAGGCAAGAACAGTTTAATAATTGAAAATGAAGTAAAATGTAATAATAATGCTAAATATTAATAATAATGATAGTGATAATATAAAGGGATGAAACAAGTGATGCACAATGGAATTGCTCACCACCCACTGACCAATGACAGACTTCCCTTCCCAAAACTGGGTCAGCCCTTCTTTCAAATAACTCCCCCCAGTTTATATACATTGCATGATGTTCCCTTCATTTGGTCTGTTCAGGTCACCTGTCTCTCAGCTCCCTCCCAATTTCTTTAGTGCAACTCCTCACTGGTAGAGTGTGAAACAAGTGGAAAAAAAAAAAAAGTCCTTGACTTAGGTTAAAGACAACTTAGTAAAAAACCAAAACATCAGTGTACTATCAACACCATTCTAATTCTAAGCCTAAAACTTGGCACTGTAACAGGTACTGAGAAGAAGTATTAACTCTACCCTCATTGAAGTCAAGAGAGATGCAAATATATATATTCATCTCATGCTGTGAATTATTATTCTATTATTTCAGTTAACATGTATAAATTAGTAATGGAATCACATGACAGAAGACAACAATCATCATATACAGCTGGATTTAGTTCTGAACTTGGTGCAAAGGGCCTGTTGCCTCACACACACGAGAATATCCAGGGGATTCCAACCCCTGTAAAGGATACTGATCTCAAAGAGAGGAACATACCTAGTGCTACCACAGCAGCTGAAAAGGCAACACCTTTTGTGGCTCCATTAACTCAGTTTCCCCTGATACCAAGTGATAATGTAGCCTGGCTACTAATGAGGTTTCAGGCTTTCTCTCCTACTTTCCCCTCTCTTCCCCAATTCCTGCAAAATTTGTGAAAGGAAATGCTCATCCATTTCCATTCTCAATGCGTGGCTAACGCTTGTTTTCAGCTTTTGGATGTGTTCCTTTGGCACCTAGCACAGGGATAGGGTTGGTGAGGAGTGGAGGACAAGGAAGCCACTGCCCATCCTTACCCAGACGGGAACACAGTTCAAGGCTCACAGTGCTTTGCAAGCAGGACACCCATCTGGCAGGGATGGTGAGAGGAAGCTGGGTCCTGTCCATCCTCTGAGAGCTGCCCTGTCTCCTGAAGTGGTTGATAAAGGATGGGGCCTGCCCTCACCTGCTTCTCTGCAGCTAGTGGGGTTCCAGGGAGGCACCCTGCTCTGAGCCCATGGGGAGATGTGGTGGATGAGTGCCTGCTTCCAGAACTCACTCAGATGTCAGCCCAGCCCGAGCTTCCCAGCCATGAGGGCAGATCCAGGGCTGGCTGCAGGGGGCTGCCTACAACAGGGACTGACCTGGGGGCTGCAGGATGGCCAGGCTGGCAGGACACTGCCAGGCTGGCAGGACAGCTGGGGCAAGAGCAAGGGTATGAGCCCTCTCCTCAGATGCAGCTCCCAAATCAGGTGGGGAAGGACCAACAGAGGCTTTTCTCCTTTGGCTGATCCAGGGTCCTGTGGCACAGGAAACTAAAGCCCTCAGCAGAGCAAAGAGGATATTTTAAGCACCTCAGTGACTTCAGTGCTGCAGGGCAGGACTTCCCCATACCTCAGACATCCTTTCTCCCTCTGCACTTGCTGAGCTTCCCCAGGGACAGGGTGATGGCTGGGGGCTATCAAGACAGTCCTCTGTCACCTTTCCTTTTCCTGCACATCTGTGCACAGCCAGCCATTATTTGCTCTGAAATATTCGTTTTGAAAAGTGACAATAGTGAGGTGACATGGTGCAGAAAGCACTTCAGAGTTGCTTGGGGAAAAGCAGCAAGATCTTAAGAAAAGCTCTTTTTGTTGAGTAAAGAAGTACAAGGACAGGAATGGATAATGCAGGAATAATTGAAGATTAGAGAAAAAGAAAGACAAAACCACTGAGCTTTGACCAGGAAATCTCGTTTTTTTCAACAATATTCTCCTACTGTGTAACTAAATTGTGAAAATACTGCCATCATCTGGATGATTAAAAATATAATCCTTATTTTCTTACCACCATTTGGAAAAAAAATTGAGAAAGTACTAGCAAATTTCTGCCTAAATAAAAAATTTTGTCTAATCACAATAAAGAATAAACAAATATTTTTTGAGATGGAGGACTGTGGCTCTACCTGTGATAATCTATGGCTGTAATGATGCCAGACCTAGAGAGCAGTTCAGGCAGCTGTGTGTTGGGGAGTTCTCTGTGAAGGAGAGGGGCAGATAACTTTAATGAAGCATAAAGTGCTAGTCTGCCCTAAAAGCTCTTGCAGTGCATGCCTAATTTTGAGAGAAATGAAAACAAAATGCATGAATCTTTACAGTTTTCTTCTGAATGTAATCTTTCTTTGGAAGTATGTTTTTCAGACTTGGAACCTGAATTTTAGATGGCATTTCCTCCACACTCCTTCTTTTCCTCTATTTTTTATGTCCAGTGACAGTAAAACTTGTAGGTGTTTACACATTAAAATTTACTAGTAGTAAATATTGTCACTGACTGAAATCTCATACTTACTTTGAGGCATAAGACTTGTAAAAATTAGTGTTTCAAATATTTATAGGCAATGTACAAAATTTGGTTCTGCTTATTACATCCATACTCAGTAAAAGGCAGTGGCTTAATTACATTTTAAAATACGAAAGATCCTTTCATGCTCGTACTTGAGCAAGTTTGTTAAATGAACTGAACCTTTGTTGACTTCTTAAATTAACAAGGGTATAAATGACTGGAAGAAGGGAAGCCTGCTTTCCTTTTTTGTCCATTAGAGAAAAGCACAACCTTCCTACATTAAAAAATAAACAGACTTATTAATTCCTTAACATTTGAAGTCAATCCAAATGGCACACTGCCAAGATAGATAAAACGAGAAAAGTCCATATTTTATATTCATTCATACTAATCTAGAAAATAGATGGGTCTCCAAGGAGGGATGTGAAAATGTCTTGGGAATACTAAACAGACAAACTGTGTAGTTTCAGAAGAAATCTTTCCACAAAGGGGCTTGATTACCACAGCATCCTGATATTGCTAGCAAGCTTCAAAGGCTCAACTTTCTACAGTCTTTCTGAAACTCGGAGTTGTTGACTGAATTTCACCTGCCATGTCTATGTTTGAGTATACAGTATATTTCTTACATTCAGGATATCACACATACACATATATAAATTATAAGATTAAAGAGGAGAAGAGGAGGAAGTTAAATCTAAAATGTTGGTGGCTCCAACAGGATAAAACCTGTGAAAGTGATTGGAATAATTGATCCACCATTTGCTATTGCATAGTTATTTAAGAGGAATTTCCTTACCAGTCTATGTAAGTTCAGCAGTCTGAAATAGCTAAACCTTCTTCATATGTAGAGCAATTAAGGAATAACTAGTAGCTAAAAGGTAGTAAATACAAATCAATGTGGTTTTATATCCAGTACAATAGAAAATTGCTCAGTGGAGGTGGTGAACACAATGTATCCTTCAGGGAGGACAGAAGTCATACAGATAATGTCATCATAAATCTGTGTAAGCCCAGATAAGACAACCACTATAAACTATAGGAACTTTCTTGTCCCAGAGCTAGGTGATCAAACTCCACCAAAGTGAGCAAAGCTCAGAAAACAAATATTGGGAACTGCACTTTGTTGTGTGTTCATAGATGTAATAGTGACAAAAGTCAGAAAATACAATAGACAACAAAGTTTAGAATTTTAGAAAGCCTGGAAATTTGAATTTTAGAAAGAAATATAAATAAATGTTAGCTTCCTACTGTCTTTCTGAAGAACAACATTATGCCAAGTCAAGTGAAATACTGTGTTGGGGATGTTGGAATAATGGAGTCCTGGGCTGCTGTATATCAGCTGGGCATGTGGGAGTAGCCATGATGTGACAACAGGGCCATGAGTTAGGGAGCTGGTAGTGTTTTGGAAAAGATCAAACCTCCCTTTGCTTTCTGCTAAAAAATGTAAGCAAAGATTTTGTGGTCATATATCTGTGGAGGATTGGGAGTTTTTTTGCAATAAATTTATTTTGGTAATAAATATTTTCATTCTGAACGACTTTGTTGTTGTTTGTGGTCCTTTAGGAATTTTTCCCTGCCTCTACTTTTTTTTTTTCTACCTGACTATTGCTGCTTACAAACAGCCAGGCATCCCACAGGTCTGGCTGCCTACACCAGGAAAAGAGAAGTTTCAGTCATCAGGGGTGAGGAGTACCCAGAGTACCTCCTGAGCAGGAAGGGAACTGCTGTCCCATCCATGTGGTGAAATGGACACGGGACACAAAGTATTTCTGTATCACAACAGAAAAAAGAATTCCCTTCAGCAAGAATCCAGGAGAGTGAATTGCATATAGGTTTTATGTAGAAGGGAAGGTTGCACCAGTGTGCTGGTACAAAACAGCATTCTTCTTGGCAGTTTGAGAAGTCCATCATTTCAATTCTAAGTATTTTAGAACAAAACTTAGTTATGTGAATATTCATCCGAAACTTTTTGTCATAAAAATCTGACATGAACTAGACTTCTTCTTTTCCTCTGCTGGCAGTGTTTAGGATTACTAAATTTTCAATTGATATATCTTAATTAAAATATAAAATCTAATGGGATGCATTAAAATCTCCATGCTCTTTTCTACAGTACAAAATATTCTACACTAAAATAAAAAAACAGCCTATATTTCCATCATTTCATATTCCACTAAGAATGCATCAAATGTGGAGCATGTATAACTCTGATTACAGGCAAATAACCTTTGATTTCAGTTACCAGTTCTTCACAAAGCCTCTGTGTTTGGCAAGGAAGGCACACAATTGAACAGATCATTTTAATGAGACCTGAACAGAGACATTTTGAGCTGTTTCTGTAGGTAGTATTCAGAGCTGCTTGGGGTCTGTCCTACACTCCTACGCTGTCCATTTAAAGCCAGACCTGTTTGTTTGAATTGTTCCAAGGCCCCCAGTAACCTCTCAATGCAGTTCACTGAAGTACTACAAACCTTAGATGCTTTTTTGTCTTAGAAAAATGAATGCGCATAGTGGCACCCTGAAGGGAAACATGGAGAAGATGAAGGGATTTAGCTTCTCTGTATCCCAGTCATTTACCCAGGACATGATAGTTGTAAAGCTGAACACCCAAACCACACAGATTTACTGGGCGTATACTGTCACTTGAAAAAAACAAAGAAATTGGCAAAAAAATATCCAGTGAAAACATATATTCCAGGAAAAACAGTAATTCATCATCAGGGAAACACCTCGAGGAAAAATGCTGCTTAACTGCTGGCTTGCCTTGCCATGAAAATGATATTGGTGGTGGGAGCTCCAGAGCTGGCATGTGTCAGTCCAGCCCACAACCTGCTCTATGCCCCTGGACTATGTGGGAGCCCTTTGGTACCCTGAGCTGATTAGGACCCTCAAAATCCAGGAGCTGGATCTTCTAAGCTAATCTTATTTTTAACCCCTGTAAAATACTATTTCAAAACAATTTCTTTCTGCAGAAAATATTAGAATTCTCTGTCTTTACTAATCACTGTTCTCTTTCTCTCTTTTCATCACTCTCTCTTTTCATCACAATATATCCCTGGGCTGGAGCATCCCACATCCAGTCACCTCTGTGCAGGGCATGGTGTCCTTCCCACAGCATCCTGCCAGCCTTTTTGGCTCCCATCCTGCACTCCCTGCTGGCATTGGAGACTGCATCCACCCTCTTGGCTCTTTCCCATTCACCAGGATCAGATGAACTCCTCTGCAGCAGCATTCAGGTTGGATGGGAAGGAAGGAGGTGCCTCATATCAAACTAGATGATGCAAAACTGTGAAGACATCAGAGAAAACTCTTGTTTCTTTGGCAGAAGGAAAAGTAACTCTCGCAATACTTATTCAAGTCAGAGAGTGCTACTTCACTTCTAAGGAAAAGAGAGGAACAAGTACATTGTTGTATTAATATATTTCTTGTAATATTTTCCTTACTTTTCCATGGTTAACTAAGGTTGGAGGTGAATAAATATTATATTATAACATAAATCGCTGTAAGAATGATACATCTGCAGTGTTCAATTTGCCAAGCAGAATTATACAACTTTCCTTATATTTAACTAACTTTTTAGTAAAGCCTGAATACTTGAAATTAAAGTTATAGGGGTTTTGTTTAAAGGGAGATGGAGGATTGGTTCCTGATTATGTGCTGCTTGCTGAAACAGGATATTTAATGTAAACTGTGGCTGAAAGTTTTGAGCAGATGGCAATTCCAGGGATCAAACTGTGATCACAAGGAAAACATTCAGAAAACATTCTCTCCTTGTTGAAATATTGTGTATTCACAAGGAAATTGTAAAATT
This sequence comes from Irena cyanogastra, assembly GCA_013397155.1. Classification (NCBI taxonomy): domain Eukaryota; kingdom Metazoa; phylum Chordata; class Aves; order Passeriformes; family Irenidae; genus Irena; species Irena cyanogastra. Next base: position 1,413,853 of record VWZV01005697.1, on the reverse strand, counting down.
ACTGTTCCACAGACAGGAATAAAATAATTCTGGGTGAAGTTTTAAAACAGTCCTTAGCAAATGTGAGTTTTTGCCAAAAGTCCTGAGATGAAATTGTTCATAGTACTGATGGCTTGTAAGTAAGGATGGCTTGTAATAGAAGTGCTTGAGTCTGCAAAAGAAGGAATGCTGAAGGGAGATGGAAAAAAAGCAGAGATGCTTAAAATACCTGTGAGAAAGGAACATTCTTATGCTCCAGTTCATTAGTAACCATCTGTGAGTGGTGCCACTCCAAGAAGGAGCAGCAAAAGCAACCCACCTCTGACAGTCTTTATAAACATTGTACACCTGTCTCAACTCACTTCTCCAGGCCTTCTGAGGAATTAAACTAAATGCATATTTCTATTTCATTAAAGTGTACCTTCAGTGCAGAGGTGTGATTTGACTGTTCAGTGTATTGAGCCCTGAAAATTGGTAAGCAAAATTAATTTGAATACAGTGAATGCATATTTCAGTGGACCTTAATTGAAGGAGTTCTGCAAAGCCAAATGGATTGTACATCCCTTCCTTCTAGTTTACTTAGGAAAAGGAAAAGGAAAAGGAAAAGGAAAAGGAAAAGGAAAAGGAAAAGATTGTATTTCATGGGTCTGTATGATTTTGTCTTTTTCTTGCTTGTCCCATATAGCCTGTCTAAGTCTACTCTCTCAGCTCATTCTAAATCTGATTTGGAAGTTAATGCATTGTGTTTAAAAAAAGGAGTCTTAAAAGTAATTAAACTTGTATAGATTAGTATTTGGGGAGTCTCGTTTATTTGTGGTCTTATGTAGAGAATGTAAGTATATTGATGAGTTTTGTCCTTGAAAATAATATTAATTTTAAGAACTTATCAAAGTAAATGCCTTTCTTAGAGTATCATCCCACAACTTTATCAAAACCTTATTTCTTATTTCTCATCACCATTGTCTGAAATAATAAAGAAAAAAGGCAGAGTAATAAAAAAAATTAACATCAAGGAATCAAAAAAATTCAATATTTATATGTAATTGTTTCTGTCTTTGGCAATGGAATCACATTTTTAGCATACAAATCCCACTGATATATAAATAAGCATGCTTTCAACATGAATATGAAACAGGGAAGTGTCATCTATACCAAACATGTACATAATTTGCAATTGGGGCTGTATAATAGTTTTAATAATCAATGAACATTGTTAAATAATAATATTAGAAATACCTGCTGTTTTATTTTTACAATTCATACCTGCTGTTTTATTTTTACAGTTCTATGAACTTACTATACAACAAGGATGTCAACTTTGAAATTCTCATTCTTTTTTTTTCTTCTTTAGTAAGAAGCAGAGGGCAAGTGTGTAAGAAGGATACTCCTCACTGCCAAAAGGAATTTCATCCAAGTCCTGGCAAGATCAATAGTGAATGCAAGTCGTTTTTTCCTGAACATTTGTTAGAAATATGTGGAATGAACTCCTTTTTGTGCTGGACAGATGTGTTTACAAACTACTAGGAAAAGGAATTTAGTTGGCAGCAAATTTAACACAAAAGTGAATACAAAATGACCAGCGAATGTGTATGGAGATATAGAAGTAGCACTTAGAGCACTTTGAAGGCACTACAGGACTAAATGCAGAAAGTTACATTTCTGAATTTCTTCAGCTTTTGAACATGTTTGAAAATTGACTCTGAATTATTTTTCAGCTTACTTTCTATGTATATTTTCCATTAATATTTTAAAGAGGTGTCCAGTTAATATCTAGACAGTGTGTATGCAGACTCATCCAAAGACAGATGTAGAAAAGGGATTTGAACTAGGAGATTGTTAATTCTTCTAAAGATTTTATTAGCATTTTGCATTTTTGCCTCATTAACAATAATAAATTTATATTAGAGTAAATAAAGAAATAGATGATAAAGAAGAAAACCATAAGAATATTTAAAAATTATTTCGAAACACTGAATGAAATGGAGCTAGGTGCTGGATGTACTGCAAAAGACAGAAAAAAATACATCATTGTCTCATGGCTCATAGTCCAGACTGAGTATACTGGTAGGATATTTAAAGCTACAAAGCCAGTATGAATGAAAGGATCATTGGTCAGATTCTTTGCTCATCATGCCCCATCCTAACACTGCTGCATCACACCATGAGAACTGAGAAGAAACCAACCACATAAAAATCCTAGTAAAGTAAAGGCCAACATCTCTTCAGACTTCTGTATTAAAACCAGATATTTTTATGGCACATCTTCTTTGGTTTAATGGTAGTTGCCATAAATACTCTTCAACAATGAACTGAAATAGCAAATTAAATACAGGATCTCCCTCTCACATCTTTCCTTATTAAAGAAACTTTTAAAGTCATAAAATGATAGTATTGTCATCTTTTATTGAGGCCAAAGGAACATAAACTCAATATATTTATGATATTGAAAATCAGTCCTTGCTATTCCTTGTTGTAATCCTATTTATTTCCAGAATAAATATGTTTTACCCCTGAGCAAAGCAAGGATAATTTATAATAATCTAATTCTAATAATTACCTCTTATACAGTAGAGGAAAAAAAGCCCATTGAGCTCATAACTGTCCCTTAAAATCATGTTTTTGTGCCTTAAGAATATTGTTGTTTCTTGTGGTAAGCATTAAATTTCTAAGTGGTCAATAATGTTCTCTCTTTTTCTTGAGTAGTAGTCTAGACATTTCAATATACTTCATTTTAAAACATTTTAAAATTGAAATTCTTTAGTACAGCAAGGATTCTGCTTTATAAGGCAATAAAAGCTTTAAGAAAGACTTTTAAAAACTTCCACAATAAAAGCAACTAAACCCTAATCCCAGTATTGCCACAGAGAACTGAGGTTTTGTGTAATAGCTTAGGATGATGGTTTCAGCCATAATTGAAAACATCTTCCTGAGTTTCTTGACTATTGTAAACTACTTCAGGAAATCATTCCTTTTTGAGTGGGTGAGGAAAATGTTTCGAAAGAAATGTAACGCAGAGTCCGCAAAATATTGTCTGTTGGCAAAACAGAAGATGGCAAATGCACCAAAGGGTTTAGCCACTAAAATACACTCCATGATCACAAGAAAGGTCCTCAAGATGCCTGTGTCAGGTGGATGACTGGCAGGACTTCTGGTCATACACATGCACAGAAGAGCTGTCCCATTGTCATGCTCTGTGGTGCTCAGCCTTGTCTCTAACACAGTCCTTCTTAGAAAATTCAGTTTTATAACCTATTTGCCTGTTTCCTGTGGCTGACCCAGTCCAGGAGGTGAACTGGGGCTATTCTCCACGTTTGCTACCCTAGGTTCCTTACGGAATGTTGCTGTCACATCTCATTTCATTTGAAGCAGTTTCTCTGTAACTTGGACTATGTGAGTTGTACTACTCCTTAGTAGCTTTTTTAATAACCCATGCAGGAAGTGAGAAACTTGTATTTAATTCTTTCTTAGTGCAGAAGACATCCAAATCCGTATTTCACATTTAATGAGTGTGCCCAATGGCTAAGCAAGAGGACAGTTAGGATTCAAGTGTTCTCTGGGCTCTTTGTTGAAGCCCTTCCAGAGGAAAAATGCAAATTCTTATGGCCATGCACCTGAAGCACAGGAAATACATTTTGAGACAGACAGAAGTGCAACTATACATTTAATGTGTAATGCATATTCAATTTCACTCTTAAGATTTAAGTCCAAAATAGGTCAACCCACTAAAGGTCTAAATGTAAAAGATTTAGATCTAATTTGCTTCAGCCCAAATTTTATGTTCTAAACCCCTGCTGGGATCTAATATTTTGAGAGCCTTGGGCCTATAGTCAAAAATTAAAGTAATAGCAAAGGAGCCCAGATGCTGAGGAAAACTCTTTAAGCTGAGTTTTATCCACCTACATTTTGCTATGTAGGATCAATATGCTATGTCCTCATAGCATATCACTGAATTATAATGTGGTTTGTATTTAAAGGGTTTTAAGAGATCCTTCAGTTCCAAGCCCCCTGCCATGGACAGGGACACCTTCCACTAGAACAAGTTGCTCAATGTCCCATTCAGCCCAGCCTTGAGCACTACCAGTGCTCAAGGGGCATCCACAACTTCTCTGGGCAACCCAGTCCAGTTCCTCAACACCCTCACAGTCATAAATGTCCTCTTAACATCTAATTCAATCTTCTTTCATCTTAAACCATTACTCTTCTTGAGTAGACCTGAACCAGTTCCTTCTTATTCTCTAAGAAGAAGTCAGCTTGTAGGCTACAGAATATGCTACAAACAATTCAGTTGCAAATGGTATTTATACTATTGGCAAAATGGTATGAAATATATATGAAAATTTGCTAATGATATTTATACCACTAGAAAATTTTCATAACAGCCTTGCCTTCTGTCTGTCATAAGAAATTTTTGCAGCAGAGCTTAATTCTCACATATATTAAATGGAAAATCTGCTCTGTAACTCCAGTGGGAAGGTACCAGGAATGTAGATATTGCCCTTTTTGACTTTTACCTTGTACAACAGTGTCCCTCCCATCTTATTTAGTATAAAATAGAAGTATTAATGTGGATGCATGAAGCAAGATGTTGACGTCTTCAGAAAATTTCAGGTATTTTAATGAACTTTAATAAAGGTACTACTGCATTCTAACCAAGAGACAGAAGGTAATTTATCCTGGAGAGTGTGACATTCTTGAGACTGAAAGAACTCAAAATTTAAGGCACTTGGAAACAAAAATCAACAAAACAAAACCAACAAAAACCATGAAAGAGTGACTAGTGTAGTGATCATAGAGTAGTGATTGAGGTCAGAAGAATTTCAAAGTTGTTTTTAAGTAACTTCTTCCTAATCCCTAAAGAAGTACAGAGAATTTTTTCTACTAGAAAATGTGTCTGCACTGGGGAACTTTCCTTCATTTGTTGATCTTCAGTTTCAGCATCTCCTTTACTTTATGTATTTGGTAAATTGTAAACCTTGCTCTGATCAAATCCTACTGTGGGTAATCCACTGACATCAAGTTACAGAAAGGCATTCTGCTTAAGCACTTCGAAAGTCTTCCATGATTAAAAACATGGATTCTATAAAAACTAAAACATTAGAAATATTGAAGTGCTTAGGTTGGAGGTAATGTGTGTTTTCATCTAGATACAACTATAGACTAAATTTGTGTTCAAGATATGTCTTCTTTCTTAGCACATTTCATAAAATCAGACTATCAGACTTAATAAAACTGTAGTGCACTTTTATGGAGCATATGAGACAAAAGAAGGTATGAACACAAACGAAATGCCTGAGGTTCAATCTCCATTTCAGAGTAAGATTCCGTAAGATAAAATAATAAAGTAGCAATTGCTTCAGATTCACTGGTCTTCTGGTGGGCTTTCTTACCTGTGGCAGTATATCCCACTCATGCAGGCTCTCAGGGAGCTGAAGGTTCACATCTGAGTACCCCCATGTGGATTGAACAGAAACATTATTGGCTGCAGATACCCTTAAACCAGTGAAACAGATTTTATATATGAACCTCCTCTTGACTCATAGCTTTCTGCTTTGTAGTATTTTATTATGTTTTTCTTGCCATTTTGGTTTTTTCCTCCACTGTCTTCAGTTTAAAAGTGCTCAGCCTTCCTCTCTACGATAAGGAGGAGAGGGGAAACGAAAGCATGAGTACTATGAACTCAGATTTACTGTGCAATGGCAGCTCCAACCCTCATGTATAAATGAACCCTACAAGATGTATTTCTGCTTTTCTATTTTCACTGATAGTAGCATAAATTGTGTCTGACACCTATTTTTTGGATCATTGGGATGAAAATGTTGTTCCATACGTGGACTTCACTGCCTGTACACTTAATATAGATGTGGCTCTTGCCACGCTGGAATGCATACATGGGTTTGCAAAAAGATAAGAGTGTTCAAAGGGTAAGCCTGTGGGTGTGAAAACGTGCAAGGAGATTTAGCAGCTAAACAGAAATCTAGATTAAAGGATGACATCTTTTCACTGTGTTCCTTCCTCTGCTAATGTAAGTTCTCTCTCATTTCCACTCAAACGTGGATGAAGAAGTAGATCAGTCCCCTGCAAATGGGCTATGTCAAAACAACATAAAGTAAAAGGAGCACAGGAACATTTACTGCCTTTCTTATTCCACCATAACCCCTTAGCACATCACACCTGGCAGTAATGTAAATATTATAGTCTCACTGTATTTAAACAGACATTTAAAGTATAAATATAAGAAGAGAGAAAATATGTGAAGAGATGTTTAGAAAAGTGACATCTTTCTCATTTAGAGGCTGATGACTTAAACAACAGGTGTTTTCTCATTTGGTTTTTGGTTTGTTTTTTTCTTTTGGGCTCTGTTGATATCTCCCCAAATATACTAGGTTGATAAGAAAATAGTTTCGTTTTCTGAGCACTGGACTGAAAGCTAACACTGCAGTGGAACACCCTTTTTCTTTCCATGACCCTACGCAAGATATTTGACCTCTCTGCCAGTCTAACAGGCAAGCTGTAAAGCCAGCAGGAAGAATAACAGCTCCTCACCTCAGTATGATATTTGAAATACTCAGTATTTGTAGATTACTTTGAACTAGAGATCAGCCAAGCATGAATACAACTCCCCATCAGGGGGAGAAGATAGTAGCCTTCCACTGCTGTAATATCTGGTGGAGTTTTTGTCCTGCTCCCACTCATGCTTATAACAGAGCGATCATTTTCTCTTTTCATCTGATCACTCCTGATTTCTTTGGTTAAGAAACACAGACATTTCCTAATTTTTTCTGATGCAACATCTGCAAGGGAATGATGCCTTCAGCTCCTTCAAACAAGTTTTTCTAGTTCCATAAGGATTTTTGGAAATTTTTTTCTGTCAAGCTTGAAACAGAGAAGAAAAAGTAATAATTTTTGCAAACAGGTAGTTCAAGCCCAAATTTAATCTTACAATAGAAAGTGATTTTATTTTTTTTTTTAAGTTTTGCCCTCTACATTTGCTGGGTTTTTTTTTTTTAATAATTAGAAATTCAAAAAAGCTGTTTACAATGGCGAAATCTGGGGATTTTTTTTGGTAGATGAAAATAGGATGTTTTCCATTTTGAAGTGGCAGTGCTCTCCACACTTGAATTGATTATTTCCTAGACATCAACACTGACATGACGTAGATTGAAGGAACTGAAGTATCTGAGGTGTGTTTTATTTGCTGAATGAGAACCACAGCACCAAAGAGTTCTCCCATATCCTTGCTGGTTTTGTGTTTCCTGATGCAAATTACCTCTGTAAGTACTGACATGAAATCTCATGACCATAGAACAAGCAGTTGTGAGACTGAACTTCAGAGGGCAGTTGTTAGAAAACCAGTGACCATGAGTCCTCCGCAGGCTGCTCAAGTGCCTGCAGCTGCAATAGGATGGTGCCTTTCCCACAGTGGAGATGAAGGTCAGGGTCTGATGGTCTAGAGCTCCTCATACCTATGGAATTCACTGCCTGTCAGTTATCCACACGGGCTACTAACAGGGCTGCAGAGAGAGCAAACCAGAGGAAATGCTCTGGTCTGTGTTAGACACTGTGGAGGGCAGCAAAGTCAGACAGCTGATCTGTTAGCTGGGTACATCACACCCTGTAATGGCAATGTCTGTGTCACCAGACGTTCTGGCCAAAGAGAAGGGTCCATGTGAAACCAGAACCAGACCAACCACCCAGGAAATTCTACTGTCATGTGAAAGAGCCTGTCCCAGTACCAGACTGTTTTGTATCCTCAACATCATGAATGTACTTATACATTGCTAGTGCCATGTGTTGAGTACCAATGTATTGTTAGCCCAATACACATTTTTCATTAATTTTAATTCCTTTTTTAACCCCAATTTTTCAAAAGGCTCAACTCTGCTCTTAGTTTTGCACTTTGTTTATCCTAGATCATAATATTGAACATCAAAGCATTATTCAGAAGTTTTGTTACTTTTTGCTTTACGCTAGAAAGTCAAATAGAGGGGAAAAAAACCCCAAAATACTTTTTTAGACTATATGGAGAAAAAAGCAGCACTTTACATGGTATTTCTCATATGACCCCATAAGAAATGCATGTAAGTATTTTCAGCCCAAATCATAAGAGACCAGACAGTTTTGTGATGTTGGGTAAGAGGACAGTTGGTGACCATGGGGAGCTTCAAGATTTCATGGTTACTGCCACTACAAACATTTTCAGTTGCATTAATACAGTTGTTCATGACAGCTACCTAAACATGCTGGCAGATTGCACAAATACCTGTTCATTCTGGTTTCAAATTATGTTTGGTGTTTCTCCACCCAAAGTTTACATGAGTCCAGCCCCAATAATCACAGTCACGGGATGGATAAGGTTGGAAGGGGGCACAGAGGGTCACCTTGTCTAACCTCACTGCTCAAGCAGGGTCATCCTAGAGCACAGGGCACAGGATTGGTATCCAGGTGGTTCTTGAATATCTCCAGTGATAGTGCTGGATAAGGACATTCTGTTCTAAATCATAGAACATGCACAAAAGATGAAAACCCATGGTGTCCTAGGTTGTATTCAAATTTTCAATTATGCAAGATTTAATGGCTGGAGCTACTTCCAAGTTACTGCAGAAAATATAATGAATGTTACATTTGCCCACATCAATATGTCAGAATCAACATTTAAATGGCCAAAATTACTTAGTCTACCTCATGGGAAAAACATTGTAACATCAAATTCTCAACTACTTTGAAATGCAGAATAAAAAACCTGGGAAAAAAGGCAATAAGAATGTTTTGAATACATGTTTCAAATGTTCTTCTCCAGACAATACACAAAAATTATTAAGAAAAGTTAATAGCTAAAGTTCTGTGGTTTATTCTTTATTATGTTGATAGAATAATGTATGACCTAGCTCTACCAAATAGATAAGTCCATTCCTAACTCCATCTCACTTTGAAGCCAGTGTAATGCTAAGTACAAAGTGTCTTCATGGATTTAGGCTTCAAACTTTATGCTGCTTTTAAGTCATGAGCTAAATTTTTCAAGGGATGCAGAAAATAATAAAGGTTCCTACAGGTACATTGGCCAGAAAGGGAAGATTAAAGAAAAGTATAAGACAGAAATTGTGACAACCAACATGGAGGAAGCTAAGGAACTCTTTTTTTTTTTTTTTGCCTGTTTTCAATGGTAATCTCTCTTCCTACGTGTTTCAAGACCCTGAACCTTAAGGCAGCAGCAGGGACAATGAAGTCCCTTCTATTTTAGGACAAGACCAGTTTCAAGACCACCTGATGAACCTAAGCATATATCACACTTTGGGATCTGATGAGTTGCATCCCAGAGTCCTGAGGGAATCAGTCGATGCTACCAAGCCACTCCTAGGGATATTTAAAAAGTCATGGCAGTCAGGCAAAGTCCTCAGTGACTGGGAAAAGGGAAACAGCAAGTCCATTTTTCTAAAGGGTGGCAAGGATGACCCTTGAAACTACCCACCAGTGAGTCACACCTCAGTGCCTGGTAAGATCATGGAATAAATCCTCCTGGACATACAAACAAGCCTGTGTGATGGGGAACATACATCAGATGAATAAGTCTCTCCACAGATGCCATGGATTATATGAATCCTTACATGAATCCTTTCTCATGGAGGCAGTGGTAATTACTCTCATCCCAGCACGGCAGAGTTAAAAGAGTGGAGAATGAAAAAAATGCTTGCGAAATCCTCTGAAACCACTGACTTTTGGTAAAACTGGCTCTCTGTCTACTTGACAGACTTATCTCAAGGGAGATAATGATTTTGGTTGGTAGCGCTTAGGATCAGGAATATTATGTATCCAAGAGTCACAACATATCCTTGGAAGAAGTATGCAGAAAGTTCAGCCAGCTGGGGACTTCAAACACAAATGAAAGATGTTTATAACTCCCTCGGAGTTAAAGATTTTAGGTCCAGGTGTCCTGGTGGATCTGGGCATATGCCAATTGTCACAGCCAGTGAAAATATGGACAGTCATGAAAGCCTTCATGGCTTGGGTACACTAATGACTTGTGTTTGTCACGCTAGGGAATCACTGGAAGAGCAGACGACAGAACTCGAATCCTGTCAATGGCATGCAGGCGTCCAAACCAACAGATCCATTTTGCTATCTTGAGTGTTTTTATTTAAAGTTCTGATGTTTAGAAGAGTTTAGGTTTTTTTCATGCACTGTCCAGGACATCCTTGGAAGACTTGTATACCTTTTGCTGGTCTGGGTTGGGGAAAAGTTGGAAATACAGGACTTTCAGTTTCATCAACCTAAACCAGCCATGGGTAAGTAATGCTCTGTGCAAAAATGTATTGCAGTCTTAGCTTGAAAACAAAAATATAAGAGTTTTAGATAGAAAAAATGGTGTAGATAGAAGAAACATCTAGTTTTCTAGTATCTAGTTTTAGATAGAATAAGCTACTACTAGTACTAGTATCTAGTTTTAGATAGAATAAGCTAGTAAAACCTTGCCTGTTTTCCACTGCTATACTGCACACAGTGCACAAACTGGGTAAGGAATTTTCTGTTACTGCTGAGATCTGTAATTAATGACTTAAAAAATTCTATTAAGAAGCCATTATATTTTAAAAATATGGTTTTAGACTATAATGTGACAATACTGCCATGGCAAAGGCAGTAAAAATCACCAACTAACAAAGAATCCCATTAGCTATATTCTCTTTTTACTCCTACTACCTGTTATATCCTATTTTGACCTGGATTGTAAGGCAAGTGAAGCACATAGGGCCAGGAAGCCATGATTATAACATCTGGATTCTGCTTCTGAACAAAGAGGAATTGCTGGTGGACTCTGCTTGCACTATCATTGAATATTGCCTATAATGGATTGTGCTGTACTTGAATTGTCTGGTTTCAGGTTCCCCTATGCTCAAGCATCTGCTCTTCAGTAGCCTAACCCAATCAATCCACAATTCAGCATGGAATTGCTGCATTTTGTCGTGTTTTTTTTCTCACGTATTGTGCTACTATCTTCCCTAATGCACAGCAACATCACTGAAGTGAAATTTCTCAGTGCAGTCCTTTGTGTAGCCACAGGCCTGGTCAGCTGTTGGGCTGTCAAGCCATAGCAACGTTTTAGCTTCAGTTTTCTGCTGCTTTCTTCTTACAAAATTAAATACTTATCCATCTGGATTGTATATTTGGCCTGTCTTACCAAGATTTTCTTCTGCCATTCTGAGGAGCTTTAAGAATAGCCTTTGGTTTTTTTTTATGGAAGATTACATCACACAGTTTGGAGCTGATTACTATCAGATATATACAGCTGTATAACATATTACACGTCTTGGCCCCATATTTTAAAGCAATATATGTAGCTAAATGTAAATTTGTAAATGCATATGTATAAATATTTTTCTTTTGATGATAAATCTTGGGACATTTTAATCTCCGGTCAAAACACATATGTAAATACATTTTTTAAAAATACAATAGTGAGTATAGTTCACATTATCTGGTGATAATTTCAGCCCCCAATTGTGACAAGATCCAGCTTTGTTTCTCTTCTGAACAACTAACAGCCACAAAATTCATATATTGACTTCATATTGGACAAAATCAAGATGTTTAAGATGGATTTAAAATGGAAATATTGAGCCCATTAGCTAAGGCAAATGGTACTGAGAGAGAATTTATTAGATCCACCTGGTAGCAGACCAATTTGTAAGGAATTCTAAGGGACTCTCATGCTATATTGGTCTTTCTAAGTGAATATTCCACAACAATCTACGTTTTACTCTCAAAACTGGACTGCATGACTGAGTTTATTTTCTCCTATTACTGCTATTACTTTCTAATTACATTGCTCTATTTCCTTTTTCCTTCAGTTTGTTGAATCCTGAAGCACAGACTATAATGATTATGCTGCTTTCACTAACTAATAAGACATTCCACTGAACTGAGGTTCATCAGCTTTATTGCCCCAAAGTTGATAATTGTTTTACATCAGTTCAGTGTAAGTGGCTTAAGCAGACTGATGGCTTTGTGCAATTGCAGGTTTTCTTTTCTGTCATTAGGGAAGTGCAGAAAGAAACTGTGTGTGTGTACTGAACACTTCATCATCCTGGATTTGCTTCTTGTTGTATTGTTTCCAACAATACAATTTTTAATTTAGACTGAATAGGGAAGTAAACGAAGTCAGTTTACTGTGTTTGTAAGACTACTATTAATATCCAAGCTAATATTTACAGTCCTGACACAATCCACGTAATAAAGTTTCTACTAACACTATAAACATTAAAATGGACCCAATGTAAATATTTAAATCACAGAGATCCTCATCCAGCTTCAGATAAGGTATATGGAGGTGACAGATGCAGACAGTATTTCAAGTTTGATAGCCAGCTTCTGACAGAGGCAAGGCATGACCTAAGTGATGGAGAAGTCATAGAGCCCATTTTTCCATCATCTAATAACCCAGTTATTATGAGCCAGTTGAAAGACATGCAGCATTTCCAGACTTTCATCTTGTATATCTGAAACTCTTTTAGACATAAACATCTCACAAATCTTTCTAGAATATTCTTATATTTTCAGCAGCTCTCACTTGTATTTTCATTTTTCATGGCAAGACAGTCTCAGCTGGAGCGACCAATTTATCTTCGTGTAGTTTTAACAATACTTTTAGGGAAAAAATTATTTTTCAACTGGCTTATGACCTTCACTAAACAGAATGAGTCACACTAACAGATGTGGTAATGCCTGCAACCAGATGTAAACATACTGGTGTCTTGTGACTTCCTGTGCAACACAATTGACTGACATATGGCTGTAGCCCTATTTGTTGCTCTGTTTAAGTAATGCAATCACTATGGCCACTCCAAACACAGGTCTGGAAGTTCAATGCAGTAGGCAAAGCTGACAAGTAAAGCATTTCAGAGTGTCTAGGACAGTTACAAACCTTTTTTTAATGGAGTGTTTATGATGCTTTGAGCAGCCTGGTCTAGTGGAAGGTGTCTCTGCCCATGGCAGGGCAGTTGGAACTAGGTGATCTTTAAGGCCTTTTCCAATCCAAACCATTCTGCCATTTACTCATGGGGGGAATCCATGAAATGTACTAATAGGAAATAAAGTAAATTGGCTCCTCTTATGGAGAGAAAAATATCATAAAAGTCTGGATTGCTGGGATACTTATAAAAACTGATAAGTATTTACAAATCAATTCATTCATTGCCACAGAGGAAGAGACAGTGTAGAAGCAGTAGTGGCCAAGAATTCTCCTTATCTTCCCCCTGACCTGCCTCCCTTTCCTTCCTGCTTTCTGCCAGCCTCTCTTGCCCTTGGCCTCTCAGCCCTTCTTCCCTCTCTTTCTTTTCTTCCTGCCTTCCCTGATACAAGGTTTGGACTTTTTCTTCTCATTTTAGAAATATCTGGTATTATACATATATAACCTGAGGTCCTCTGTGTAATTATGAAAGACAAAAACTTAACACTTAACTAATTTTCTGTAATTCGCATGTCATTCCATGGAGTTTCTGACAAAATGAGAGATTTTACAGTTATTTCATTACCTAAAAACTCAGTGTCATTTCAGTGAAAGCTACTACTACAATGCACTATAACAGGATCTACTATTTTCCAGCAACTAAAGAGTGACTGTTGGCAAAATCTACAGTTTTGATACATAACTACTAAATACTTACTTAATGGTAGTACAGGTTTTTAACTTTATAAATACTCCCATAAAATCTACAGGTTTTGACAACAGCAAATGTAATGCCTAATAATATTGGAAACAGTTAATTAACCTCCTTGTTGAGACAAAGTATAACTGAAGCTTTTCCGAAAGTCTGCTTTCACATCATATTTCATACAGATTAATGCAAACATATATTTTGACATATAAGTTTCTTACATGTTTTAAACTGAGCAAATTTGTAAGGAAGACAAACTATGCTGATTGCTACTTTTAATTCTTGAATAAAAATACAGAATCTCTCTAAGGGTCAATATAAAATGCTCAGGGAAATCATATAAGCTGATTAGACATAAGAGGAAAAGAAATTCATAACAGCTTATACTTTTTGAGCAGTGGATGTAGACTTTTAGAAAAAAACCCCAACTCTTTGTCAAGTACTAATAGCTACAGAATTGAAGAATCAGTCCTAGTTGCTTTAATCTCTTTAGTTTTGAAATCAGAGATACAATTTCCATTTCCATTGAAGGTATCCTTTTATGTTTTTCTGGGTTGGTGAAACTGCAAAAAATACAGTGTATTTGAGTATCCTGTGCTAGGAAAGGAGTGGCTCAATGCCATCCTGCTTTCCCAGGGCAGCTGCAGAGCATGCTAATGTTCTTGGTGCTGAATCAGTAATTCAAGCACTGGAACAGCCATTGTATTACTGGAACAATTTTGATGTTCTAATAAATGGCAGAAATCCCACTCAAGAAGAAATGAAGGATTTTTTTTTTTTTAAGATATCTTCTGGTTTGGCAATAACAGATGGGGTGATTCACAATGATCTCTACTGGAGGAGTTCTGTCAAAATGTTAGAATTCTTTAAAATACACACTAATGTCTTAAATACACAAGATAAAATATTTCACACTGTCATCCCATTGACATCACCTGCATTCATAGTTATTAGAATTTTCCCAAAGTAAAAATAAATATGTATCCAAGAAGCAAGAGTGTAACACACTGCTTGCAATGTGACATTAACTATTATAGTTTAATGAAATGAAGTGATAATTAAATTCTATGTTTAAAAAAATCTGTCTTTTCATGAAAGTCACATATTCATTGAGAAAACAGCACAGTTCAAACAATAAGCTTGAACTTAATATGGGTTTTATCTTCATATACATTCTATGTAATTTTAGTGATAATTATCTTGCTTCTTGCTTTGAAATCTAGTGCAGTATCTCCATTCCAGAGAGCAAAAATTAAATCATTAGGAGAGGAAAAAATTGAAAATAAATGAGCAAATTAGCTAGGATGTATTCAGCTGGATGTATTTAGACAACATTTTTGTTTAAAATCTTCTAATTGTGAACCTTCCAAATTGTTTCATCTTTTACAGTACTGAGTACCTGATGTGTTTTGTCACTGACCATAACCTGTGTATAAGTTTTCTCATCTTCAGTTCATAATTAAGCTCATTAAAGCACAACTTGTCTTCAAGAAAGAAAACACTTGCATATTTTAATACTTTGGATTTTAATACTTTCTCAACTCCTCTCTGCTCTTCCTTCCTCACAGCACCACCATATGAAGACACCCTCACAACTCCCTTTATCCTATTATTCACTTTTTTGATGCTTATATAGTGAATCTATGAATCTCAGCTCTGTATGCACTAGATGGCATTTGTAAAATTTTTCCTTTGATTTTGCCACTGCTAATCTGCTTTTGATGCTATAATATCTTACAGCTTTGTCTGATGCAGTGTACTCTGGTGTGTTTTTTGCTTCTCTCTGTATACATTATCACCAGCTGACACACTTACAGAGCACTGCTTGTTCCATCCCAACCTCTCGCTTTACTTGTGTCACTTCTATAACAAGAAAGTAAACATTTCACAGGTACTCTTCCTAATCCTTTAGTGTCAGTTTTAAAAACTGAATTCTTAAATGTGGGTAAAAAATATTTAAGCACCTAACACCCATTCATTTGAGCAGGGCTTATCTTTAATGTAAGGCTTATCTGTAATGCTTATCTTTCTTGGCTTTTAAATTTGGAAGAATTCTTTCAATATTCATATGACAAAGTATATAAAAGATGCTGCAATATTTATTTCCATGTGTATGCAGTCTAGGTACTCCTCCTGCTGATACAGTTGTATCCTGGAGGTTTTCCTTCATGTTATACTATCTCTTTCTTGCTTTTTCCTTAAGAGTGGTATCTAAGAATAAGGGGCCTAAATATCCTTGAAGCATAGGTCCCAGTAGTTTCTCAGCTCTGATACTTGATTTGTAAATCCCTACCCCCGGAAGTATACGAGAACTGACCATCAATTTGACCATCAGGAAAAGTGAAAGACAAAGGAGACACCTTTGAAACACTCCTAGTCTATGTCTGAGTAGTCAAAAGCATGACTCACTCTCAGGACAGCAGAAAGGGTGCAACGAGCTCATTAGTCCCATTAAATGTTCTGAAATTGTCCTAATGTACACTTGGAATTCTTGCACGTGCTGTTACTTGCGTAGCTACTATTTTAATACTCACAGAAGATAAACCCTACAAACTGCCAATTTGGAAACAATAAGAACAAACAGGAGCAGGTCTCAAGAGGCTATTGGAATTTTTGAAAAGAAAGTGAATGAATGGTTTATCTTGTTGAGTCTGACAAAATCATGGCAGTAAAGGGCCGTATTGTCCACTTCCAAGTAAACCAGAACATAGAGAGAGACAGCTTAAAGCAGAACATAGAGGACCAAGAGGAAATTATCTTCCCTAGATGATGAATAAATTTAATTCGGGAGTTACAAAAACATGAAAGCAGTATAGCATTAGAGAAAAAATAGAGGCAAGAAACTTAACAGATTTCAAGGTAGAAACTGTTCACCAGGTGAATAATATGGTGGAACACTTGGGCTATCAGATGACTGAATTTAGTGAAAATCCCTTTTTAAAAAATTGTTAATTTTGAAGTTTCCTCAAATAAAATGTCATGGTGACTTGACTTTTTTATTTTGAGAAAATTAGGTTTTCTAGCTGGCAACCACTATTCAATAGCCACAAAATTCCAACTGTGTCTACACTAATGAAACAGTGCACTAATACCTAGTTATCTGCTGGAACAACAGCCCACGAACATAACAAATTTCATGCCTCAAGCACTGTACAGCAGCACCAGAAAACAACTCAAACTGCACTGCTAAGTTCTGTCTGTCAGGACCATTCTTTCTAGGTTCCATGTTTTTAAAGATAATCGTGTGGTGCTGTAAAGAGACAGATTAATAGAATTACATAGTGATGCTCGACAGCTTTTGTAGGGAGAAACGTCCATGTTGCTTGACTGTTGAGAAGTTAGGAAGCTTCATCTGTCTCCTCAAGTCACTAAGCAATCTCGTCAAAGCCAGTAATAGTATGACTGAGTGACAATGCTTGGTGGGTTTCAGCAGGCTGGGCAAAGATGAGCTGCAGAATGAAGAGACCCAGTCATCCTTTGCCAATGTCAATTCAGAAGACTTTTCTAAATTTCTTTATCTAAAAATAAATTCAAATAAATCATTTTTTAGATTTAGAATAAGTATCTTATCCTAAAGATTTTGCTACTGTCCAGATTCTATGTTATCAAAACGACAGAAAAGCTTGAAAATGTCACTCTCTGAATCACAACTCGATCCTTTGTTTGAGAATCAGCAAGGCTTATGGATTCTGAAAGAATATGAATTGCACAGAACTTAAATTTGTGATACTGCTTGAAGTATACGAGCTATTTTCCCCAGACTGCACAATCATATATTCTAGTGTATGTGATAAGACAATGTAATTGATAGGTGCTAGTACAAGGAAACTTTGTTCTTTATCAAAATGCTGACCACTGTAACTATTCCAGCTTCAGGGAACTATGTAATCTTGCTTTCAGTCTAATGCAGATGGGGCCAAGGAGTCCTCCGAGAGTTAGTTCAAATGAACTGAGCAACATTGTGTTACTTTGAAAATAAAGTGCAGAAGACAAAGCAAGATTTATATTTCAAAGAGAAAGCATATGCAATTCTTACACTGTTCCATATTGCATTAGGAATCAATAATAGTCCGCTACTTTTTATATGGTAATTCTAATTTTGAAACATTTATTAGTAAAGTGAATTTCATAAAGTAGGCAGTTTTCCTCTTCAGTGATGTTTAGATTTTCCATTAAAGGCAATTAGTTCACTGCAAATAGGTAAACAAGCACCCTCCAGTGACTACCTGACAAACTGAAACTACTCTAAGATATTGCATTAGGAAAAACTTCTTGTACGGAAGGTACATTTGCAGCCAGAATTGAAATGGGGTTGGATTAGAGGTATTAAAAATAGAGAGCTTCAAGGATCCCTTGATGAGCACCAATGCTCCTCCCACACTGAGCAATGCATACCTATCTCTTTTAAATAAGCATCTCCTTACACAAAGTGAGCCACCAGATGACACAGCTGGTGGCTTCACCTGCCACAAGAACTTACTGATATAAACATCAGATAAGGATCCAAACAGTCATATCTTTGTGTTCTTTATATATGTGTTGCTTCAGAGAGAAATCATCTGCAAACTTCTTGAATGGTAAGCGTAATATAGTTTTCGCTCAAATTCTGTCACTCAAATTTTTGTTGGGCCTATTTTTCTTTTGCTTTTAAGGAATTGGGTTTTTTTTAAATACAACATAGAATTTTTTGAATTCGTATTGGAGTGCAAATTTGGCATAACTTCAGCTAATTGGAAAAACGTATATATGCATTTTAGTTGATTTTCATAAAATCTATATTTTAACAGCAGGAAAATGCAAGTAATATACAAATAATGTTACATCCTTTCATGTTCAGCATGGACTTTACATTTCTTTTTATTGGCAAAAGTTTTTCACAATCTGTTTTTTCTTTTTGGCCATGATTGTTTATTTTCCCCATTATATCCATATTAAAAAAAACCATTCTAAGTATTGTATCTACCTTAGTGGCAGATATTAACTCTATTTCCACGTGATGCTTGTAAAAATTAAAATATTTAATTAAATATGCTTTAAATAGAATAAAATAGACTATTACTGATGAGAGTCTGGTCATAGTTTCATATCTACTAAATATGAAATAGAAAATATATTTCAAATACCATATCTACTCCATCTAATAAGCCTACATAACTCAATCTTAGGGAGCGAGACACAATGTCTGCCTTATTTTGACTTAGGTACCATCCTTCAGCTAGGACAGGAATGGCCAGGGCTTGTGGAAATCAAGTCAATAATCAACAAGTCTTAAAGAAGAGCTAAAATACTCAGTACTGTTCTTACATTAGTATTTTTGCCTCTTTCTTCTTTCCTGAATTATATTTGTTTAAACTGACTAATTTAAAACAAGACTATATATTTTCAAATTATTTTAGATTCAGGTATGTGAGCATCATTTTTGTTTTATTATATATGTAAACATTTTCAAGATGTTTTCTTTCATTATATAATAATACATATGTGTATATATAGCTTATGTGTGCTATATAACTTACCTTTTAATAAAGTCAATTTTTGATAAGTCTTTTTTTTTCTAACATGGTAGGAATGTAGTTTAATGTACCAAAAGTTACCCTTCTAGATTTCAGTGCAATTGCACGGGTAATTAATTGAGAAGAAATAGAAGTGATACAGAAAACTTGCAAAACACGTTGTTGATATTTGAAAGAAGTGAAGACCTGAGGTATAATCTGACAACAAAAATAGAAATAGCATTCAATTTTGAAGAATTTGTTGCAGTCCGTGATGATCCATAGAAAGCATTTACTGAAGATTTCCAGTGTTGCTTGTTTCTGCAAAATAGATTAAATTCATTATTCCCAGTTACTTAAACAAGAGGGTCGGGTTAACCTGACTGGAAAGTCAGGATCCATATCTCTCTTTAGATATCAGAAACCACGGAGGTGCTTTCAGAAAACGTGTCCCTAAGAAAGTTAGAGAGTTAAGTGAATCCTCCTTGTTTAAAAAAGAGAAACTATAGTCAGCAGAAATTAAGAGGATGACAGACTTTGGATGGATAATATGTACAGAAAAAAAGTAATGTCAGGGGAAGAGAAGAAAGAGGATTAAGCAGACTTGAAATATGGAGAAGCCGAAGGAGAAGAACAGACAAGAGAGATAGTAGGAAGGATAAAGAAATGGTCATAAAAATGAGTTTGAAATGCCAACATGAAGATATTGGAGATCATGTGGGCTGTTGCTTTAGTAATGCTACTTTTTCATGTTTGAGATTGTCAGTCTTCATTTTCTGTATTTGCAAATTGGTGGCAGGGGAAGCATCCATGACATTATCCAACACTAGTTCCCAACAACTGTTAGCATGAAAAGGTTTGAGCACTCTGGTTCAGCAGTGAAATGTACACTGCACTCTGAGGAAATAGATGACAAAATGGGGGAATTCCAAGCCAGTGAGCTCAACATTTCCTGCATGTTTTCATTAGAAAATAATGTATTCATGGAAAATTTTGACCAAATTATAAATAATGCAGTTCATATAATTGTGATAAGAAATTATTCCTACTTATTTTGTCCTTCTGTTACTTCCTATGGTAAAGACAAGTACATCTCAATAGAGGTCCATGATTTACTAGGACACGTTCTGGCAGGTTTTCCTTCATACAGTCATTTTTAAGAACTCCCACCTTTAAATCAATATCAGTCATTTTTAAGAACTCCCATTTTTAAATCAATGTCAATAACAGCTCAATATCTGTATCTTTGGAAGAACAAAAGTAACCTAAGGCTCTTTTCAGACACGAACAGAGAGAGTAGAAGTTGTCTGATTAAGATGTCTTTGTAGAGGACAGATTTGGCTGGATAGGATGTCCATAGGAGAAAAGGAATTCTAAAAGGACAAACTAATGAATGACAAGCATCATTGCAATGAGGATGCTGTGTTCCCTGACAGGCAGCAAATACACAGGAGGAAAGTGTTGTGGATGCATATTAAGACAGCAGTGGTGATGTAAATCACACAGCTGCTGAGGAAAGATCAAGTAGCACTAAAAAATAATGTTTCTGAATGTATTACTGGTCATCAAGAAAGTGCTTGAAGTAGATTGCAGGTGGGATTTGAGCTTCCAAAATCTAGGACTGTCTTGCCCCAAACAAACCCTTGTCCAACTCTCACATGCATAAACATCCTGGGGCACCAGTATCTTCAATCTGATCTAGGTGAAGATGTCTCTGCTCATTGCAGAAGGGTTGGACTAGATGCCTTTAAAGGTTCCTTCCAACACAAACTAATATTTGTTCTAGATATTTTATTATCAAGATTCTTCTTTTTTTCCCCAGATACGATACAACTGAAGGCATATCTCCACAATCTCCAAAACCAAAATAAGTTCATTCAAAATAAGTAGTGTAAAGTATATTCAATGCCTTAGTCTCATTGGACTGAGGGATCAGAAAGTTTCTGAAGCCTGATAATTCAGTTTTTCCTAAAGTTCATGGTGAGGGAAAGCCCAGGATTCAGTTCCCAACTTCACAGATCGTTTCTGAGTCTGGTCAGTGGTAACTGAATGTGGAACCACAAAACCAGGGCTGAAGGCAGGAACAAGAAGACAAGTTGTCCAGGTTGGTGGAGAATCAAACATCAACACATTGACCCAGTCTCTGGCTGTACATTGACACAGTTCCAATGGGAGGAGGAGTGAGCATCACTATCAGAAAGCAAGCTGCCATTTGGTGATATGATTGTTTTTATCACAAAGCAGAGAGAATGTTTTAATCTCTTTAATTGGAGGGAGACATATGATGCCTGCCACGTAAGAGGCCCTTCAATTCTTTAAAAGGTAGTTTGCAAGAGATGGCTCAGCTCCCAGCTTCACAGTAAGATTACTGTCTGAAATGGGTACCTAAGTCACCTCTCACCTGTACACACTCCACTCTGAAGCATCCAACTCTCCCAGGGACAAGAGCTTACATTCACTTTTGCTACCACACCCCTAAACTTCTTCTATATCCAGCATAATGTTTTTATCAAAGAGCAAATTTGAAGCCAAAGTCGCTTCAATTAATTACTGGGCTGCACTGTACACCTTAGGAAGTATCCCTACCAAGGCTGCTCTCACAGAGTGACACCTGCTTATTACAATAGATATTAACCATGAAATCAATTTCTATTTCCTTTCAAATCATAGATTTACTCTGCAGGCCTGCACTTAAATTTCTTCTCATCTGACTCAAAATCTGTAAGATATTATTTCATATCATATTTTATCATTAGAGAAAAAGAGGCTCTGCAGTGTAATAAAATGAATGACTGTTTTCTAGATCCTCCTTTTTTTTTTTTTACAATTAGGCATGTAACACACCTGTCAATAACTTAAATCCTTCTGCTGAGCATAGCAGCATATTCCTTACTACAGTAAAATCTCAACAACAAAGAATGCAATGAAAAATCCATTAGACATAAGTGTACAATGTTAGTCAGATTGACCTCACTTGTTTGACAATGACAGTAGCATTTTTTTCTCCATGGTAAGTACGTTTCTGAAAATTTGCAGCAGACAATGTGTTCTTGCTTGTTCAGGCAGTAACTCAGATTAATTTCTGAATGGCTGTAATCAATATCTAAAGTAGCATCATGACTTCATTTGGCCTACTGAATTAAACTGATTCACTAAATCCTAACGATCATTTTACGCATCATAATTTATATGATAGTAGTGCCAAATAAATCACTTCCAAAGCAAAAAAAACATACAGCGCCTCCTTTTCATTACTGCCACTTGCTTGAATTTATGGTTCCTGGGTCTGAAAAATTAACAAAATTGCAGTACTGTGTAACTCAGGCTCCAGTATTCTAATGGTGCATATTTACTGTATATGCAATTTAATTATTAAACAATCATATTTTTAATGAAATGCTGTGGTATGATTACCCTCAGTGAATTTTGCTTGTACTAATGGATCCACTCCTTCCATTAGCAAGATCATGTTTGAAATAAAATGGTATAAATGTATTTTAATCCACTCTAGGGAAAAACAGCTGTACGAAAGGTTACTTTTCGACTACTTCTGTGAATTAGTTCCTCATGTCAAATCATTGTGCAGAAATAAAAGCTGTGGTCAGCCCACTTAAAATTCCATTTGAATCCTACTGGGAATGGAAAACCTTTGTACTATTTTTCACTCTGAACATTCTTCTGAACACTTACTAAAAGACTAAAATGTAGCAGTAATTTTAAAAGAAGGGAGCCGTATTATCAGATTCAAGAAAATTAGTAAAGATATGGTTGGTTGAGGTTCATGACTTCTATTGTTTTACAGAATTTTGGGGGATTTTAAGAATAAATGGATGATAGTTTTACTAATTCTTACTGATATTTTAGAGACATTTCTATTTCCAGATAATGACTCCTAGAGAAAATGGCATTTCTTTTCTTTATACAATAACCAGATGTTGAGTTTAATTTCTCATAAAGAGGACTGTGAGCAACAGAAAAGTCAAGGCCAGATAGGGAATTCAAAGGGATCTCACCACAAGAAGGTGAAAATTCTCACCAGCTGGGGCTGCTTCTAATTGGGGAACCATGAAAACAATGGGAAATACAGACATCTCCTCCAGTGTCTTAATTCTAGGTCACATAATTAGAATCACTGCAGACAGTAATTGGTAGCTTTCTTGAGTGTAGCTTTCTGGCTAGAGCATAAATATCCCTGTTCCTTTTGGTCCTAATTAATGGTGATGTATCCACAAAAACATAAAACCATAACTTAATGCACTGCCCTTGAACATTTGCAATACCTGTGGCTACAGCAGTGTATGAGGGGAAAGAAGTTTTTGTCTCATTTTTAAATGTTGCCTGATAATTGACAGGAACGAGGGCTTATAACGCAAGCACTTAAACCCACCCATTTATTCTCAGAACTATTTAGGGTTATGGTCTTAAGACTACTTAGTTAAGGATTTGTAATTTCAGCAACTTACAACAAATAATTCTGGAGTTATAGGCTCAAAAATATCAGGATCAAAATAACAAACACAGCATTTGTAGAGAGAAGTCTGGTGCTATGCAGGCCAGTGAAACCCTCTGAAGGAATGAGAAAGCAAAAAAGGTACAAGTGATGCCAGAGATAAGTCGATTTGGGAAAGTTCTTCGAAAAGGTCCCTCCTTGTAGTCTTTTAATGAAACTAAACTGTCATAGGACAGGCAAGAAGGATTTTCTGAATTTGGTCAAGCATTCAAAAATATGGAGTAGGAACACAATTTTGTAAAGCAAGAGGGTTCCTTGGGGCCCCTTAAAGTCAATAATGATATAAAGGTGCAAGAAACATTCTGGTGACTTGGAAGGCACTACTGAATTTTCAGAATGACCAAAAATACAGATGATTGTGGCAGATCCCTAAAGATTGGTGATACAGTAATGAAATGTCAGATGAAATTCAATGTTGATAAATTCTAGGTGAGTACCCATAAGAAACACAACCCTAACTAGCTTCATATGAGTGTGTACCTGAATGCTATCTATTGATACTATCACCAGTTAGAAAGAGGACTGTGGTGGAGAAAATTTCTACGGAAACTTAGCTCAGTGGCATTCAAAAAACCCCAAATACATTTGTAGACATTTATGAGAGGTATGAAGAAAAAAAATCAAACAAACAATGAATACTACTGCTTGACTATACCTTGACTATGTAAATCTTCCCATTCCACTTCTAAAGGAAAATGGAAATTATTCAGAGTAGCAGGATGTGGCTATTAAGAGATAAATAGTGGCATCTGTAAGAAGGAAAACCACATGTACAAGGCCCCATTAATAAGAAAAGTGCTGGAAGAACTTTGTGAAATAATGAGCACTAACAGGGATGAAAAAAAGGGGGAAGAACACTCCATTTTTCAAAATAAAAACACTAGGGACCACTAAGTGAAGCCAGCGGTAAAATAAAACATTTTTTTCACAAATATATAATGAAATTATGGCACTTAGTGCCACAGGATGTTGTGGCACAGGCAGTATAAAAAGGATTTAAAAAGGGAACGAATGAAATAATGGAGAATTGCTTGTTGACAACTATTAAATAGGCTATATGGAGTGTGACACTTGGTTTTGGCAGTCCTCAAGCTGCCGCTTGCCATAAACCATGAAAACGCAGGCAAAATGATCACCTCCTGTGGCTCCTGCTGCTTTTCCTAACCCTCTGCCCCTTGCACTACCTGACCTTTAGCAGGGCTACTCATCTCACGTTAAGTAAAGTGTTTGTTCCCCGTATTTCCGTAAAGACTGACTCAGTTAAGACTCTTTAGGATTAACCCTTTGTAACACCTCATGCTGCTTCTTTCTGTACTCTTCCTACAGCTTTCCTACACCTCCCCAAACTGTCTGGTCAAACAAATTCTGCCAGAAAATGTTACGGCTACACAGAGAAGCTAATAGTAGAAAACTCGAGCCGCTTTTTTAGGGGCGGGGGGGCAGTGCAGGGATAGGTAGCGCCAGTTCAGGCGATGGCTCCTGCCGGGCACGGGCGCTCCGCTCCCGCGGGGTCCGCCCGCAGCGGGAGCCGCCGCCCGGCGGGATGCCCGCCCCGGCGGGATGGCCCCCGCCTGCTTTCCCTGCTTTCCCTGCTTTCCCCGCCTCCCCCGCCGCCGCCGGGCCCCGGCCGTCACTCGCTGTGTCGCCTCGCAGGTCGCCGGAGCGGACGGGGCGGGCGCTGCTCGGAGCCGGGCGGGCGGGCGGCATGAAGCGCTCTCTGCTGCGGCTCTGCCGCTCGCGGGACAAGGCGGCCGCGGCCAGCGCCTACCAGGGCGTCGTGTGCGAGGCGGATGCCGCCTCCGTCGCCTCGCAGGATGTCTTCAAGGTGCGTGCGGCGGGCCCGGGCTGGGACAGAGGGATGAAGGTGGAGGGCGAGTTGGGTGAGGGTGCGGAGGGTCTCGGGGACAGCTGTGCGGGCTCGGCAGGGGTTATGTCCCAGGGACCCATCCTCCGGGGAACCCTGTCCTCTCGCTCAGCGGACCCGGGAGGGAAGATCGGTGCGGGATGGGAGACAGGCTGGGAGCTGTCCTGACCATGGGGTGTTAAGGCACAGGACACTGATGCTTGTCGGCCAGGCTGAGCGGCAAGGTAGGGGAGCAGGCGAAGGAGGATGTAGGTGGCAGGCTGCTGACGCAGAGCTCGCATTTCCCCTGGGCACACAAAGAGAGCCCCTCTTAGAGGGAAGCCGAGGTCGTGATGGAAATTAATAGATCATCTTAGCAAAAATGATACGAAACAGTTTAGAAGCACTGGAACTGTTATGAAGGGAAAGAGAACCGTCGGTGCAACCTACAAAAGTGATATTGCAGCCAGGAAGGACAGAATATCTTCCCATTTTTAATAGAGAATAGGGTGAGGAGTCATTTATTTGTGTTGCTGCTAGGGAGACTTCGACCAAACTTTAGTGAAGCCTTTTTTAAGCATAAGAATAATAAAGCAAAGGAAGAGTTTGCTTACAGGATGGAAGACTTGGATAACTTTGGAGATTTTTAATGGCACGCTAAATAAATTTGACAAAGTTTGTAGATCTGTTTAAATACCTCCCGAGGTAATTTCCATTCACATTTGTTTTCTGTGTGCTAGCTGTAGACCTGAGCAACACCTCTTCAGCATAATATGGCTTGTCACTCTGATAGGTGATCTGTCACTACAAAGCTGTTCAGGCACAGGGCAAAGGAGCTGCTGTTGTTTAAAATAGCTTGTTTTGCTGTTTTTAACTAACCTAAGTACTGAGAACACCTAACTGAATTCTTTCTTCCCTATTTTGTTGGTGAAACAACGCAGTATTGACTGATAAATCTTACTTTTGTCGATAGAATTTATCATCATGCCACATTTTGTCTTAATGCATTGAGAAATAAATCCAGTTTAAAAGTGGAAAAATGTGGTCTAGGTCAATAGAAATAATAAAGGTAGAATGTTAGAAAGAATAGAAAATACTGGGCTCTCTAGTAAGGTTTTCTTTGACAGATTTTTGGTATGTTTAAAATGTATAGATACTGTGTGTGTAATTAAGCTGTTATTTTTGTGATAGTTGATTCATCTTAAATATCCTTTCCACAATTATATGGCATGCAATTAGCTTTTTCTGATTGCACTTTTGAAGCAGATACCAGCCCTGTATTTGGCCTCAGTCTTATAAATGTTTAAACACATTTGTAGCATTATTGACGTGAGTAACCTCGCTGAGGTCAGTGGGACTATTAAGCTGAATGAAGCTAAACACGTGCTCAAGCACATGAATGGGCTGCCCTGTAATGTATGTTTGCTTAAGGATGGCAAAAATTGTTGAGTCTTTGACACTCAGGGGACCCTGGAGAGCAAAGTTTTCCTTTTCTTTTTCAGGTTTGAGGGGAGCAGTAATTTTAGGGAATTCTCTTTTTTATTCTTTGCTTGCTTACACACCATTTGAAGGTTTGCATTACTTTAGATAAGCATGTTTCTTTTTTTTCCCCCACCCAATGAATTGAACTGTTTTACTTTTTTATTCTCTCTTAATTTTTAGTATCTGTTTCTTAAATTCCTGCCCGTTCTACTGCAATCATGTTATTCTATCACTTTACATAGAAATATGGGATTTTAATAACTTTAACAAAAAATATTTGGAGAATATCATAAAATAATAAACAGCAGAGTTTCCACAGTGGGCTTTGGTTGTAAAGCATAGTACCTGGAATGTATCAAGCTGTCAGTGGGCTCACTGGGAAGATACTGAGTTGTTTCAGGCTGAGATAACAGTCTGATGTTCTAAGCATGCTGAAATTAAAAAATATATTGGTTTTTCTGACGCAAAGAACATCACAGAAGCCCAATGGCTGAACTTGAAAGCCAAGGACACAGTATCAATCTCTGTAAAAAGAGCTTAAAAAAAAGGAATTTATCAAGATTATTTATTTTCCTCTCTGTTGAATTCGTATTACATGGCCACTGCAAGAAAGAGTATAAAAACATAAGTGATGAATTTGCTTGTTTGAGATTTTCCATGGTGAAGGAAGGATCTTGATCTCACTACAGAAGGGAAAACAGTGTATTCAAGATGATTTTCAGTTTAGTTCATTTTGCACTGTTTCTCATCTGGATTGGATCTTATATTGCAGTCAGTTAAACCAATAACCAATCAGAGTTTCACTGTTGGCTCAATATGATCAGGATTTGTGAACTTCTGTATGAGCCCAAACAACTGGGCAGGATTTATTGAGTGGTAACATGCCCACAAAAACCCATTACAGCATTGCTAACTTCCTGCCTTTTAGGAGAATGAGCAAATGAGAATGTTTTTACCCAAAACAGGTTATTTCAGATGGAAGTGCCTGTAGGCTACGGAGCTTCATTAAGAAGAACCGTTCTGGGCTTACAAAAGTGGATGAGTTAAATGCCACCCCACTGCACCACGCTGCAGAAGGAGGACAAATAGAACTCATGCAATTGATCATAGATGATTCTTCCTGTGAAGGTAACATGCGTTTTATGAGCTACTTTATTTAGCACAATAAAAAAGTTAAATAACCAAGATGTTCATTACCCAACTGAAATAGGACTGATGAATGTAATCTCCATTTATAGATTTAAATATATTTCAAACTGTCTGCTGCAGTTTGCACTGTCTCAGGTGTGGTTTGGGTGGCTGTTGTTATGTAGGACTGTTTTCTCTCTAATGCAGCAAATCAATATGTCTTGCTTTGTTTGACACTCAGATAGATAGTCTTCAGATGTGAAAAAGAAAACTGCAATGATTGAACAGAAGACTTGACTGTCTGTTTTCCTTATTCATGCTATGTCTCTTATATAATAAGCATTGAACTACATCGGACTCCACTGCTAGACTGTATGCTACTAAATGCTAGTAAACCTACAATGGCCATGAAAAGCTTCATTTTTTCACTTATTGATGGCCAATCTAATTTTAGATTACACTGGCTGAAATATTTTTTTTTTCATTTTCAGTCTGTCATTTGTGTCCTAATTTTTTAGGATATTTATAGAAGTTCATCTTCAGTTTTCAAGCTCAATATGTATGTTTATAACAGACCATTTTTATAACTGATGTGAATTAATTTACTTCTGTGTTCTGAAGAGAAACGGAGTACATATGGTCTTTAATTTTCTTACAGTTTGCAACCACTTATTTGTTACCTCTTATTTGGTTTATTTGCACTCATTTATTCTGTGCAGCCTCTAAAGAAATTGCTGTGAAGTCAAATAAAATAGGAAAAAGAAGAATCAAGGAGAGAGGGAAATCAAGTAACTCTTGGGTGAGGAGAAACATGTATAATAATGGGCAAGAAATAGACAGGTGTTTCACCACTTCCATTCCTCTCACCAATACTGAATATTCAGCACAGTAATTAATCTATTTAGCACAATGCAGTGCATCTCATGAAATATTTTCCTTTCCCTTACCAAAGAAATGCAGTAGCACAGACCTAAACCTGACACTGTTTTTTTTCAGTGCAATCAGAACATTTGATGGTTTTGCTTTGGTTTTTTTTTGTTTTGTTTTCTCTCCTTTGACCTAGTATTAAATGTGATGGATTCTTCTGGAAATACCCCACTGCATTGGGCCACGAAGAAAAACCAGGTTGAAAGCGTTCGTTTGCTTCTCAGCAGGGGAGCCAATCCAAACATTCTCAACTCCAATATGATGGCACCTTTGCACATGGCAGTTCAGTCCCTGCACAATGAAATTGTGAAGGTGAGTCTAAAGTCTGTGTAAATATACACACTTGATAAGTAGCTCAGGCAGCAGCCATGTGCAGAGCCTTGTTGATATATACCCCATCTCCTCACATGTTTTCTTTAGTGAGCAGGATGTGTAACATGGTGCCTATAAGAAATGTTGGAGTCCTCTTAGCACTGCCAGTAAAAAGTAACTTACTGATTTATAGAAGTTTGTGCTATGATAGTAGTCCTTATGTTTCACAGAAAGTGTTTTTCAATTTTCCAGACACAAGGAACTTTCTTTAAAAGTTCTTTTTAAAATGGAAACTTCATGTCGGCATGTGTATTTCAAATTATAATGTTCTGATTCTTTGGTTTTTTTACAATTGTATAGAGTGTCTTAGAAGTATTAACATTCTTGAAACTGGTGTATTTTTAAAATAAAAAACAGATTAAACCTAGTCAGAAAGCACCGTCTTTAGAACCAACATTCTAATAATCAATGGAATGGTAGCAGAACTAAATCCACAATTAAAAATCACAAAAATATATTGTGATGAAATTACTAAGGTGTCCGTTTTGAACCTTGTCAAACAGCAATAGCTTTGAGATTTTAAGCAGCATAATTTTTTAACTATTTGTCTAAGTGAAGTGAGAATGTTTTTGCTTCATATGCAGCATAGGGTTAAAATTTTAAAATTTTTAAAGTTCTTTATTTTTTAGATGAATACAAATTTAAAATTGCAACACTTCTTTCTCTTTAAATTTGTCTCTTTTTCTAGTTCATCCATGTAAAAGAAAGAAACATGTACTATCTGTATTCGAGACAAATAAAAAATGTTTCAGTGTTCTCAAATCTTTTACATAATCTGTATTTATTATTAATTAAGAAAAATGAAATCTGAAATCAATGACATTTTTAAAATGGGCTTTTTATCAGCTTCTGTGCTTTGATTCTTGACTAAATCTGTGCTCTCATTTTTTCTCCACTCTGTTGTTTATTCAAACTATTTTTTCCGTGGTTTTTATTGCCAAATTGCCTGAGAGTGATTAAATGTACCAGTTCCTCTAGTACAGAAAAAATAAATAACTGAAATTACTGAAAGACAATTAAATAAATATGTATCTAGGGGAATAAATAAGCCAGTATGGTCATTATAATTTCCAGATCCTTTGCTTCTCTAACAGCGCTGTAAGCAGTCGTAGAGATAATTGATCAAACTGATAGTTCAGTGTCAGCTGTTAGCATAGAGTCTGGAGCAGGATTTCAGGACAGCAAGGTCCCAGTTTTCATCAAGACCCATCTCCCCTCATTTTACTGTTCAGTTGAGCAGATTTCTAATTGAGGAGATTCCAGAACACTGCCACTTGCCAGGGAATTTTCTGTTGAAAACTTCAGTTAAAAATCTGTACCTGCAATGTGCTACAGAAAATACTTTCTCCCATTATTGAGAAATTCTTAAATCAGACTTTAAATTACTTTGCAGCTATGTGCAGAATTTAACTTAGTAACCTTGCTGCCTGCTGGAAAGAATTGTACTTCATGTCTGTTCATATCTGCATTTTTCACCAGCATATTTTGGCATTCTCCTGCATTTTTCCTCCCATCTGCCAATGGATTGTGGGCTTTTGGCATACAAAATGGGGAAGTTGCAAGGGTTCTATGGGTTGTAAACAATGAAATTAATGGAATAAGCTTTTATTGTTGTATTCCCTTATGACTGACAATGTTTTCTTAAACATTTAGATTCTAGTCCAACATAGCAGTACAGACGTTAACTTGGAAGGTGAAGCAGGGAACACACCTATAATGGTAGCATGTTACAAGGACAATCCTGAAGCCTTGACACTCCTGGTAGGTATAATTATCCATCATCTTTTGGGATGATTCTCTCTTCCTTGATGCAGTGTTATTCTGTTCCTGGGTTCAGTCTTTGTTCAGTGCAGGAAGGTTAATCTTGGACCTAGTCTTCCAACTGGTTTTGCATGGGTTACTAGGAAACTTTAATCTTTTCAGAGGGGATATTATATCTATAGCTATCTGAGTGGCCAACTTAAGGAAAAAACTGATTTTGAAGGTCATGAGAACACAGAATGAAGCACGTGAATTGTATGCCTATAACATGCAAAAGATACTTGTGTATAAACTTCATAATACATATGCAACATTAAAAAATAGGAGACAGCTAGCCAGGAGACTATATCTGTAATAGTATATTCATTTGTCAGATTTTTCTGTATGTCAGTAAGCTGTATTGAGACATTATTTTTCAGATTGAAAATGGAGGAAAAATATGTAAACCAAACAAAACGGGATGTATGCCTATCCACGCAGCAGCATTTTCAGGTGCAAAAACATGTCTGGAAATTCTTTTGAAAAAAGGTAAATATAATGTTCTCAAGTAGTGAGTAGCAATTTGCTGCTTTAGTTCTCAAATAACTGTGAAAACAAGCAATTATAACTGTGTTTGAACTTACAAGAAGTTATTGCAGTTATTTCTGTGGGTGATTTATGCTGACAACATTTGTATGATTGCAGCAGCAGAGTAGCTGCTTTCCTAAATGTATGTCCATCCTTTGTTAAATCATAGATGTGACAGGTTCGTATTTTGAGAGGGGAGAATCTTATTGCACACTTAATGTGCTTGTTTTGAAAGCCTTTAAATTTTCTGTTATCTCATTCTCACTTTAAAAAAAGATCCATTTATTTTCATCTCTCAGGTGAAGAATTGGGTCACTCTGCTAAAACCCACATCAATTTTACCAATAATGGAAAGTGCAGTCCACTTCATTTGGCAGTTCAGAGTGGTGACCTTGAAATGATTAAAATGTGCATTGAATTTGGAGCTCAAATTGATCTAAAACAGGTAAAACTCAGATTGGAGCAAAATGTGTTTTTGATAAAACCTAGCTATGTCTAAATCTCTGAGAGGTATGAAAAAAGACAAGCAGATAATCATTGTTCATTTTCTCTTCCAATGCAAAGCAGAGGAGCAACAAATGAAAGCAAGTCTATGGTTCAAATTAGGCAAAATGTGATGTTTCTTTACACAAGTTACATTGGGTCATCCCTTCCCAGAAGTGGGATCTTCAATCTGACACTTTCTGATCATTCTTGTCTATCTTCAGCCTTGGCCTTGGCCTTTACAGTATCTTCTTTGTAAGCAAACACAAATTCATGATACTACTGCTGCTTCCATGGTGTAGTAGTGCTGGTGTAAGGATCTGTGCCCAGATGCATTCATGAATAAACATTTTTAAAAATATGTATTGCTAATCAAAATGTTTGCAAGGATGAAATCAACTCATGAGAGCGAAACTAAGTATAGTTTTGCCTTCTTTTACTGGTTTGATTCTTTGAACACACAGCTTTTGAAGGAGATGATTTATACTGCTGATTTTGTGATGGGCAAAACTATGCTGAGAATGCTCATGGCATTGTAGAAAAGCCCATTCCAATGCATTCACCAAAATGGTCCTGCTCTAAAAATGAGAAAGTCAAAACCCTCTGGCATATATTAAACTTGGTTAATCCCATCTTGCTAAACAAAAGTTCCATTTTGGCAAATATTATTTTATTCATCTGTATATTGCTTATTATTTTGTGAATCTAGTTTATAATAGTTTTATAGCATATTGGACAATGTTATTTTTTACCTGCAGAAAAGTTGATTTAAGAATTACTTCTGAGGAGGATTCAATTTTAGGAAGTAAATGGCACATTAAAATAATGCATTTTCTGTATTATATAGGCCCATTTGTTTGCTTTAAAACCATCTCTTTAGTCTTTTCTGGTTTTGTCATTCTCTTTAGAATTCTACTACAGTTAAAGATTTAGAGTTTATTCCTTGCATAGAGATTTAGGCATTTATGAATTACGAATTCTGGGCTGGTTCACTAGTGTGTTTAATAGATTGGAAGTTAGGTTTCTGAGTTTAAATATTTGTATTTTCTCCATGTTTCCCCATTTATAGAATGAAAAATGCACAGCACTTCATTTTGCTGCCACTCAAGGAGCAACAGAGATTGTAAAGCTAATGATGTCATCCTATGCTGGTGAGGAATCCATTATTGATGCTGTAGATGGGAATAAGGAAACATTGCTTCACAGGTAGGAAGCTGCTGTGCCAGATTTCACTATAAATTGTGACCATGATATTCTTAGTTATTCCTTGTGTTTGGAGCACTCTTCCACATAATTTGGAACTTCTCCGTGGTGCAGTGTGAAAGAGGAAAAAATCCAGTCAGAATGTTAAAAGTCTTGGAGCTGATACCAAACTGAAAACAGTTTTCCAGCGATCTTGGAAACATGTCAAGGAATGGACACTAACAGTTTGCATTGAAAATTTGCTCCAGTAAAGTTGTAGGGGAACAAGTTTATGGAATTGTTAACATCTTCTGACAATGTGGAAAAAATGCCTTTATATAATCATTTGATGTTCTCCAAAAAATGACTGAAAAATAATATAAACTATTCAAAATAATACTTTCTTTTATTTTCAAAAACCCACTATACCTGATCAGGTAAAAGGAAATGTTTGTACACTTCCCTGAGATTTCAAAGTTGCAGATGGTGTTAGTGTATGTAATAATCCTTAAGACCTCTAGTCTTTCACACTCCATTTAAAACCAGAGCCTCGACTATGGAGAAGTTTCCTAAATCTTTTGTAGCAGAAGGGTATTTAATTAAACTTTCTGGCTCCCAACTCTATGGAATATAATGTATTTCCCCATCTATACATTTTTTGCAAGAAAGATACGTTTCACTGCATTTAACTGTAATTGTTTGACAGTGTTATTCTGCAAGTTTTACAGTATGAAATAAGTGGTAGAAGCAGTGGAGATGATTGTTCTTTAGACACAGTATGAAGTGGAATGATTCAAAGATAATTGAAGGCGTTAAAAGAGTTTGTTGTGAAATTAGGATAATGTTTGGATACACTTGGAAATGTTACCATGGAAGAACATGATTGAAGACAAAGTGATGACAGAATGCCAAATCAAATTGTGCAGACACATGTACTACTTAATAGGTAACTGGCTGCCTTATCTCTGAAAATTATTGTCCTTGAAAAAAGCTTGGTAAAAAGGACAACGCTATTTTAGTCCCTGTGTCTGTGAAACAGTAAAAATTATAATATCAGGAATCATAGGGAAGGTAGAAAGTCACCCAAATATCTCAAAATATAAAGAAAACTGAGTAAGAACATTAACTCGTTGAGAAACAAAGCAGAAGTGAAGCACAGGTAGGACTTGATGCTTTTGCATTCCTACTCTCATGTTTCCAACTAAATATTTCATAAAATGACTTTGCTTTCTCTTCAGTCACCTTAGAATTTATTTTAGTGTTTGTGAAGCATTCAGTATTAATGTGTGGCTGGAAAGGTCTACTGTAGGTAGTGGAGGCATCTCTACATATTTGGAACCATGACTTGATTTTTAAAATATGTCTTTTGAGCAATTCAGTCTAACAATAGTACACC
Organism: Irena cyanogastra; assembly: GCA_013397155.1. Taxonomy (NCBI): domain Eukaryota; kingdom Metazoa; phylum Chordata; class Aves; order Passeriformes; family Irenidae; genus Irena; species Irena cyanogastra. The sequence continues at coordinate 1,379,085 of VWZV01005697.1, read as the reverse complement.
CAATGTTTTATTACCTCTTATAATGCTAAGGCAACTGTTATCATTTGAGATACAGTACGACCTTGGAACTGTCCTACTGTGTTGCTAATTGAGTCAAAATATTTCGCAGAGGTCTGACTTGTGGAAACATTTTGTCTGTGTGTATTTACTGTGCTCTGCTTTCATGCTTTGACCAATTTTTTTCCTGTAATACATGATTCAATGCCTTACTGTAGAATAAAACCTGAAAAGTTTTCAAGTGTGTAGACAGCTTTAAAATATTTTTGGTAAATGAAATCAACTCTTTTTCAGTATATTTAACTAATGCTACTGACAATGCTCCAAATGCCCAATTTATACCAATTATTTTTCATACTTTTTCAAGTACTCTTGCCTGCCACAGTCAGAATACATGTTTAGACATTGCCATTTTAAACACACATTGGCATTATTGCACAAAATACAACAAAATTATTTTTGAATAATGAAATTAATTTGCAGCTCCAAGCATGCTTGGAAAAAAACTGTGCATGGAATTTATGGAATTCAGTATTGGCCTTGTGTGGCACACTTAATAATCTGACATATGAAATTACTGGTTCTCCTAAAACTCAGTGGTAAAATACCTGTTTACCTACCAATAAGGTCTTTGTTTCCTGCAGGGAGTTTTGAATGTAATAACTGAACTGAACTTTGAAAAAAAGTCCATGCAAAAATATAAAAACAGTTTATTAAGATGAATTATGTAATAAGGGTATATATCTGTCTCTTTATTTTTAAATTTATTTATTTGAAAATATTAGAAAATGGAGAAGAATGCTATCCTTTGGCTTGAAACTCCATCCTTTCTAATATTACTGTATTTTTGCATTTTTCTCCACAGAACAGCACTGTTTGATCATTATGAACTGGCGGAGTATTTGATTTCAATGGTAAATATTGAATCATGCCACATGTTTAGAGAGATTATTGCTATCTATTGCTGCAGGTCTGCATAGAGAAATTCATAAAGTAGAATGGTTCTCAGGTATAGGCTAATTAGATAGGTAGATACATACATTTCATAATGTATATTGAGAGTTACAGTACAACAGTAGTTGTTGATCCATAATATCATCCCAGTTACAGAGGATGAAATCTTACATTTTTATTTCCATTTTACTTACTCAGAAAAGTTTCATAAACGTCTTTTACCAAATATGGTGAAGTGGTCTAGTCATCCTACACTCTTCAGACAAGAAATATTAAAAAAATGCTAAATATGCATTGAATTTCATCTGACCTTTTTCAAAAAATAAATCATTTCTTTAAAGAATGTACATATGATTACTATGGGATAACATAGCCATATATCCAAGTTTGTGTGACCTAGGAATATTTTTTATTCTGTGGATTTGGTTGTATTTCTTCAGTGAATAATTATGAAGAACAAAGAGAAGAAATGTGATCAGGCATGTTACTGGCTGTGCTCCCAATATCCATTTGTACCAATTAAACTAAGGCTCATAAAATCATTATGTGCCCCACTTGGCTGAGGACATTTTCAGAAATCATCAGATTTCTTTTTTGTTTTATGTGTGTTTAGGATTTTTACTTCATTTCATGGCAATTATACTAAAAGAAATTCTCTTCTTCATACAGTTTGCTTTTCTCAGAAAGTCTGTTATAGGGATTTGATTTAGTTAGAACTAGATGTTGGGCTTACTTTTGATTCAAATATGAAATGGTGATGTTTGACTACTCAAACTTGTCTCACAAAACCAACTGTCAACAAAACTTATTACCTGAGAAATGCAGGTACAAGTTTTTGCATGTGGAGGCTTGTGTGTACAAAACATTATATCATAAATGTCTTTAACTGCGTTTGCTAAGAACAAACTTTCATTCCTTGAGTGCAATTTGACTAGTTTGGCCTCTTCCATAGAAGATTTGCTGAGGATTTCTTTGGCTTCCCATGCAAAGTATGTCAGGATTGATGCTTTAGGACTGTTTTAGCCTGCCGTGCTTGAGAATGGATCAAAATGTGCCAGTTGGAGTTAGTGGAGTGTTCCATGTACTGCCTCCTCCCTTGGACTCCTGGCAAGACCATGGAGTTCTGCCCCTGCTGTGGTGTACAAGAGGGTGAAAAAGAAAAGCTACAGCAATGTTACTGCCTGAAAGGACTAGCAAATTCCAGTTCATAAAGGCTTTCCAGCTTTAATAAAAAACAACGTGTATTTACTTTGCACATTAAATATTCACATTTTATTCAAAATAAATAAGCAGTAATTTTACATATTTTCTTCCTGTTTTTTGGACTTTCCCTGCCTTTTGCTTCTTTCATCTTCTCTAAAAGGAAAATGAAAGATTAAATTGATATAAATAATAATTTATATTTACAAAATCGGCATGTTTGTTCATTTATGTTAATGTATTCAAGGCAGCAGAAATGGAAATTAAATGGAGTTCAGACCCTATTTTACAAACTCTTAATTCAGCTGTATCATAAATGAGGTAAATATATGTGGCAATATACAAGTTACTTCTTACTGTGATAAGTATTTATGAATGCTGCCAAATTTTACTGAAAGCTGAAAAATTACATTAGCTGGTGGGAAGGTGATTAAATATTACATAAGGAACTGGAAATTGCTGCCCTGTATTTATTGAAATAAATGAGGTATTTGGATAAAAAAGGTCTGATGAAAAAAAAAAATTTTAAGATATTGTCTGACCTTGTGGAAAGGTAAATGGGGAAAGGGTCTTGCAAATATTACTCACAAATATTTCATGAACATACATTGGAAGCTCCCAGTTCTCTGTGATAAAGTAATCATTGCACATTTATTATGTGCTTCTTATTACTACATTACAGGTGTTACCATCCTACAAAGTAAATATTGCTCAGGATTGTGATTAACTCTCTCTCAAATTAAGACTAGACCCAAAGATGATTGAAGTTAATGGAAAAACTGCCATTGATTTTTTTTTCCAATCATCTTTGGATATTATCTGAAATAAAATAGATTTTATTGTGTACTTTGTTCAACTCATCAAGTTTGATTTGCAGCTCAGTATCTAGAAAAAATGATATCTAAACCATCATAAAATATGCATACATCTTGCTGGTTCATTTGTGTGTGTCTTCCTGCCCCCTTGGTGGGATTTTTTAGATAAATGTGTTTATGCTTATAGTAGTACTTTGCTGATATGACCATAGTGATACTGTCACTATAGTGACCACACTGTCCTGGCAATGTGTGTCAGTGCAAAAGTGGACAAAAGAGAATAAAATATGCCCCCTGTTGATACAGATGCTTTGGCATCAAAATGGACTTGTTTCAAATGACTTATGCTGAAGGATAGAAAACTAATATAGATTGAGCTATGCATATTGAGCTATACTATACTAACTTCTGGATGCATTGCTTCTTGAATCATGTTCATACAGTGTAGGGTTTTAGAAAGATCTTTTTCTGGTAATTGTTTGATAGGTAAGACCAGATCATTCAAAGGGCTACCATTTTTGCATTTTTCCATAGTGTCAATCCTGATATTTTCAAGTTAGAATTTTATATTGGGAATACATGGAAAGGTTTTCTAACAAAAGATCATAAGCTGTAAGTTCAGCATACCTAGAAGAAGTAGGCCACTATTATTTTGGCATCTGAATTTTTATATGTCCATGACTGGACTGTGGCTGATGGTTAGAAAATCTAGTAGTTTTATATAGAGATGTAATGTATTTATTTATTTATTTATTTATGTAATGTGTGTGTTTATTTATGTTACGTAATTTATTTATCTGGACTATCTGGAATTACTAAGAATGCCTGTATTTCTGCTATGCTTATAAAGGGCAGCACCATTTTGAAGTTTCATTTATTCATTATTCACTGTAAACTTGGAATTCTTTTTCTCAGGGGGCTAATATTGATAGTGTTGACATAGAAGGTCGATCCCCACTTCTGCTGGCCACGTCCTGTGCATCGTGGAAAATTGTGAATTTACTGCTTTCGAAAGGTAAAAAGGCATATATACATACTCTCTCTCTCTCTCTCTCTCTCTCCCTCTCTCTCTCTCTCCCTATATATATATATAAATAT